>ML395657.1:0-78491 GCA_005239525.1 Nicotiana knightiana | reverse complement strand
AATCTGAACTTAGGTTGTCTTGTAGTTGTGGTTTTCTTTCCTAAAGGACTTGGTTTTGTTGCTTCCTTGATTCAATCATTTGGTATTCAAAAATAATCTTTTCCTGGATTTCTTTACTGTGATTTTCTTGCTGCTCGTAGGTGTTGTTTGTTGCTGCTGGGTTTCTCTTCCTTTTTGCTGATTTCCATCTGCCTGACCTTTATTTGGTCAGGCTTTATGTTGTTATCTTACTCTTAAAGGTATGTAAAACTGAGTTTTTTTTATGAAATATGAAGACCTGAAATCTGTTGTCTTTCCTCCATGAATCTGTATTTTTATTTGTTTAGACCTATTTCTGTATAAACTTATATGCATGTATATAGAGTAACACATTATGATTGTTTAGTTTTCTAATCTCTGAATTTTACATAAGCCTATTTCATCTTAAAACTGTCTTTTATATGACTGTGCAATCAATGGTTGTGTTGGAAAACAACATCAAAGGCAATGAACTTAACCTCCAATGGTTCAGTTCATCCTATAAAGATGCTTAAATACTAGTCTGGTTTAGGTTTTAAATATCTATATATTGTTATGAAACAGCACTAGGGTAGATGAATTTGACCCTCTATAATGGTCAAATTCACCCCATATTAGGTGCTTAAACAGTAGTTTGTCACCCCTTAAGGGTACAAAAATGGGTAACCAACAGTGGCTTGAGAGTAGGGAATCTGAACCCTTCAAATGGTCAGATTCACCTTCTCCAAAATGCCCAAAGAATCAAAAATCACAGAACAATTATGAGATGAATAGGACCTCTATGGAGTTGAATCTGACCCCTTTCTATGGTCAGATTCAGTCCATAAAAGGCAAGAACCTATTCTGTCAAAAATGATGTAAGAACATCATCAAGGTTGGATAATACCCCTTTATGGTATGACTCATCATGCGAATGCTTAAGAACCTATTGGTATTACTGTCCAAGCAGCAATGTTGGACTTATAGTTAAAATGCTCTTATTTGTGTCCTCTTGGTCATTAAAGGGACCCAGTAAGCAAGTGTCTATGGAGATCTAAACTTAGGTTAGTGTGGCATTATGAGATGGAAAGTCTGACCCATTCATGGTCAGATTCACCCAATAATAATGCATAAACAGTTGTAGAGTAATTAGATTATCGTTACAAAGGTATTAAGACATGAATCTGAACCCAATAAATGGTCAGAATTATGCCTTAAGAAATGTCTAAGGAATGTGTTTATTAAGTTAGTCGGCTGGTGACTAAGAAAATAGCCAGAAGAATATGGATTATCAGCTCGCACAAGAGCAGCAACGAATCTACACCATTCTTTTGTGGTTATCTTTACATTTATTATTGGGAATGTACAGTAGAAAACAAGGATGTAATAGATTAGTTTTCTTCTGCATCAGCTGTAAAGAACGGACTGAACTGAAATTACAATTGGTTTATGTCTTTTCTATTTCATAAAACTAAGTCAGCTTTTCATTTTAATAATTACTGTCATCATCTGTTTATGGTCAAAAACCCTTTCCTTTTTTTCTTGTAAAACCTCAATATAAATGTGTGATTAAAAGAATTCATCTTCAGAGCTCCAGATTTGAAAAAAAATACTTGCTTTTCTCCACAAAAATTCCTGTGATTTTACAAAATATAACAAAAAAGGAAAAATCTTAGCTTTCGTCTCCAAAACAAACTGTCTGATGAATAGGTTTAAATTTTATGGTTCAAAGGCGCTCGTATGAAGCTTGTAAACACCTTATATCCCTTAAATCTTAAGAAAAAAAACAAATAGAAATCTGCCTCTTCCATTAGCCTTATATGTTCTGAAATTTTCCGAGTTTGAAATACTGTAACGTGTGCAAAAACCGTCAAACAAAGTTCAGTAGATATAAAATTAAATTGCATAAATATAAGTCGTTTAGGAATCAATTAAATACCGCACCATAGTTATATATGCTCATTTGACTATTTAAATAAATGATTTTTAAATTAATATTTTGACTTTCTCTATATGATGGCATGACTTTCTTTGTAGATGCATAGTTTCCTATCCTTTTTTTGTAAACTAGCCACAATTAGGATTGGCCAAAAGAGTTGAAACAATCTGGGGCTAAAATATGGCCATAGCCCGAAGCATGTTGTCTTTAGACTAGTGAACATCATTTAGGTAATCTTTTTAGGAAAAATGATACTTTAGCTTGAAATTTGATAAAATCGAATGTTATACCAAAGTTACCCTAACCTACACTCGGGAGTGGCAACTCATGCCCTTGACCCTCTATTCCAAACAATAAATAAAATTGCACATAGCAATCACGGGTGCATTTCATGTAACGTGTTTGCAATGTGTCCAAAAACAAACAAGTATACACCATCGTAACTTGTCTAAGATAAATCCATAAACGTCCTAATTAATTTTAAAAACTAAAAAAAATATATTATTTCAAAAAATAGAAAAATCTAAAGAATAATCAAACATTGCCTCAAATGGGCACTTTAAAACTGTCATGACCATAGTCTTGACTAATGTAATCTACACTCGGGTGCGACAACTCATGTCCCCGTCTCCAACTTCGAAATTTAATAAAAATCACATGTTGTAATTGCGGGTGCATTTCATGTGGCGTAGTTATAATATGTCCCGAAAACAAATAAGTGCACGACATCGTGACTTATTTCAAGATAAATCCATAAATACTAAAAGCACAATAGGCAAAAAATATGTAAATAATCAAATAACTAGGCCAAATATTAATAGTTAAGCGACCGTGCTAGAACCACGGAACTCGGGAATGCCTAACACCTTCTCCCGGGTTAACAGAATTCCTTACTCGGATTTCTGGTACGCAGACAACTTAAAACAGATTCTAAATTTCCTCGGTTTGGGATTTCAACAAAATGGTGTCCCGGAACATCGTCCAAAATCCGGGTGGCGACTCTGAAAACTAAAATAAAATCCAAATCCGAATAATGTCACTTAAAGTGGAAAAAATCCCTTACTACCCTTCATTAATCCGGGGGTAGTGAAAAAAGGAGGTATGACAGCTAGTGCTTTTATTGGGTTGTGATTCCAGCCATTTGGATTGCATTCTTTTCTTTTTCTTTGCGTATTTCTATTATGTTGTCTGTTGATCGTGATTATTGATTTCTTCCGTATTATTCGATCGTATTGTTTATTACATTGCTAAATTTTTTAGATAGATGTTTCGTTTCGGTTATTTATACATCTATGCCTTTTTATTTATTAGACCAGTGGTGTCTTGACTAGTCTTCGCCACTACTTAACCGAGGTTAGTCTTGATACTTACTGGGCACTGCTGTGGTGTGCTCATACTGCACTTCTGCACTTTTTTGTGTGCAGCTTCAGATTATTGTTATTGGTAGCTGCGTAGATCATTGCTGAGGAGACTCAAGGTAACCTATTGTTGCGTTCGCAGGCTTTGGAGTCACCTTCCTGTTTTATTTCTATTCAACTCTACTTACTTATTCCTAGACAGTTGTATTTAGATTTGATAGAAAGATTTCGTAGAGCTTATGACTTGTATTTACCAGGTTTTGGAAAATTGTAAACTCTGTCAAAAATTTTGTTTCAAAATTTTTAAAATTCCTTTATTATTGTTGTTGTTCAGTGGAAATGTCAGGCTTACCTAGTCTCTAGGACTAGGTGCCGTCACGATACCCAACGGAGGAAAATTTGAGTCGTGACATCTATATACCTTTGGTCACCTCTATTCCCAATAATCAACCAACTTTTATCCGTTTCTATTTTCAGAATAACAATCAATCAATCAATTAATTAATAAACCACAAGCACCACAAAAACCAACACAACTACAAGAACATAACCAGATGTTACTATAACTCATCTTGCTTCCCTAAAGTAAGAAAATTTTCTCTTTACAGATAGTTCTACATGGGTTAAAGTCAGCACTTACATATGATATATGTCATAGCAAAATATAATCTCAAAAACATGGTACAATGAGTGTTGGAATTAACTTTAAACCAATAGTTGCATCTGTCAACAAATATAATTATATAACACAACCAAGAGTTCTTTACCAGTATATTTCTAAAGATAAAAGGAATGACAAAGTCATGAAATATTTTACATAAGGAATGACAAGGCTGGAACCTAGATAAATTTATGAACTAATAAGTCAATAACCAATTCATTTCAAGATTATGGAAATTTCAGCCGACCAAAAAGTTAAGAAAATGTAACTTTCAAATGCAAAATTAAGTTGTCTGAGGGGATATCATCAAAACACCTTGGCTGCGATAAATAAACGAATTAGAACTTAACTGACTCTATTTATCTATTTTAGTTTGTCTAAGTTATTTTCAATTTAACACTATAAATTGGTCAATTATATTATCTATTAAATCAATTAGAATAAAATAATAAAAACCAATTCAGCACTCGGTAGAGACATGAAGAAGCTCAAAAAATGGAGTGTTAAATGAAAATGGATGTAAATCACAAGGACGATGAACAAACAGAGAAGGAATGATGAACAAAATAAATGAAGTAACATCTTAAAATGAATCAAATAAATTTTAACATTTTTCACTTTTGATATCTTTCTTATTGTATAGATCAAAAGAATATTCACTGCTCTCACTACCATATTATTGGGTGAAGATTATGAAACATATGGAATTTTGTCGAAAAATATCAGGAAAAATAACAGAGACATACCACACAACATCTCATTTCAGCATTTTGAGAGAAATACCAAACATGCAATCACCAAAAATTTCAGAATTTCAAAATAAAAAAAAGACTTACCCAGCGAAAGATATCATCAACACCGAGAAGGTCTTTACACGATGATGTTATTGGAAAAATTAATTTCTACTCCTGTAGATTTCAAATGGGCTAAAGAAATTAGAGGTGAATATGATGAAATATTCACTCTTGCCAACTGCATTTAACACCCAAAAGAATTTGAGGTTTGAGCACATTACCTGATTTGAGTATGATCCTAGAATACAAATGGTGTTAGGGCTTTTGGGTTTCATAAATTAAGTTCACATCTTGTGATTAAACAAAAGTGAAATATTTAATTTGAGAAATGTGAAGAAGTAATGGAGCTTTTGCAAAGAAAATCGAGAAGAGGGAAGAAGAAAATGGAGCTTCGATCTTCGATTTAGGACTTAATAATTTTAGGGTCTTTTATTTAGTTTTTTATTTTTAAATGTCAGATATTTATACTATTAGAGGTGACCCAGTAGCCACCAAAATACCTTCAGCGGCGACACTCTATTAATCTCTACTAAATATTTGGAGCCAAATTTTTTGTCATAGCAGGAACAAAGAATTCAGGATTTTGTGGCTTATATTAGAGGCGCTATGCAAAAGTCGCCACTAAAAGTTTTTATTTTTTAGCAACTTATCAGGTCGCCAGAATAAATATATCATTTGTATCAATAAATAAAGTCACTACGAAACATCACCACTCAAAGACAGATTTCTTATAGTGAGTGTAATGTCAATCTATAAGCTAATTACAACTAATACACTTACTAATGTAATTATCAATTTATAGAATAATCGATCCTAACTTTACTTAACGATACCACTAATGCATTTCTACTTAGGTAATTATCAATTCATAAACTAATCAATCACTAACATCTCTCAAGGATACTTACACTTCTACTTAGTGTTATTATCAATGTATAGGCTAAAAAATCAATGAAGTACTTAAGGATATACCGTTAATACACTTTTAGTATAATTATCAATCTATAAGCTAATTACAACTAATGCACTTGCTAATTATAGCTAATACACTTCTACTTAGTCATTATCAATTTATGCTAATTAATTATTAACGTTAGTTAAGCAATACCACTACTACACTTTTTACTTACTGTAATTATCAACTTATAAGATAAACTATCACTACTATTTCTTGTCGGTACCATTAATACACTTATATTAGCGTGTAATTATGAATGAATAGGATAGTCAATAACTAACATTACTCAAAGATACCGCAAATTCACTTCTAGATCTACTTAGGGTAAATATCAATTTATAAGCTAATTACTACTACTATATTATTATTTAGTATAATTATTACAAATACAGTTCCGCTTAGTGTAATTATCAATAAATATGCTAATCAATTCACCAGCATAACTATGTAAGCACTTACGGAGGGATTTACACAGTAATCCTCGCTATTATTTATATAAAAAATATAATATAATTATGTATAAGATTATTTTTTTGGTAATATATTGACGGAGGCAATTGATATTGTAAAAACAAAATTCAAAATAATTATAAATGCAGTAGCGATTGAATCTGCCAGTGTACTATATTTTCTTTTTTATTTATTTTTTTAGTTATACCGAGTAATTCAAAAATAATTATACTATAATTAGCGAGAGAGTACGTCGGTAATCTACCACGAAATCCATCAGTACAACCATTTGACTTTTGACCGGTTAAATTGTTGTTATGATATACGTTGAAAACTAATTAAAAAATTAGAAATTAAAATATTCAAATCTAGCGAGGGAGTCTGACGAAAAGTCCCTCGAAATACTGACTTGGAAATGACTGTCGGTACTGCTGCATCGGTAAACAAGTGATTTATAGTAGTGCCCCAAAATGTGCCAACCTCGAGGGCCGCCGCTATAGGGCACTTCATGGTGCCATTGAGCCCAAATTAGGCTTCAAGTTTTAGTGTTTTGGGTGGCACATTGGAGCCACCTTGGCGACAAAACAGCGTGTGGCAAAAGATTATAACTTCTTCGAGGAAAGTCCAAGTGACGAACGATATGAAATGTCAGAAACTAGACTCGAGTAGCTTTGATTTGAATCTTATCCGGAATGTAACTCATTATATATTATGAGTTATGCTCGTTTGAAGTTACGCCTTGCGTCAGTCCATTTGCATATTTAGGCCCTTGCATAGTTTCTAAATTGCGTAGCCCTAAGACGCCCATCAAACTCTAAATTAATTTCACCGCACCTTATATACTTATTATCACGTCTAATATTGTTCATATAATCAGCCTGGTCATTCACACGTTAATTACTTAATATAGTTAGCATGCGTCAAACTTCTCAATGACCTTTAAACATTTAGAAGGTGTTAGTCAACAATGACAAACTTGAAGTTAATGCAAAATTTTGATTTTTATTACTACCCGTTCTTGGCTTCACAGGCACGGACATTCAACAGTTGCAAGCATTGAAAACACAAAAACGAATTAAGGAATTAACTTTTCCTAACAAAATAAATCAAGCTGAAGAAGAAGAGGCACTAGTGGAAATATGAAGGAAACTATTGTTCTCATCGGAACGACGACCGTCATTATTTTGCTGCTGGCGCCATTACTTGATGTTGAAGCCATTATTTTCAATGCTAGCTAGTCAAGGTTTACTGTTTGTTGTTGTAGGGTATGGTCTGGTACTGTTGTTGGCATTTTGGCAATCCTTTTTTCCCAAAGTGCTCTTGTTATTGTGCATCCAAACTCTGAAAACTCCTTTACCAACCCCTACTTCATTGCAGAACTCCTCGATCATAGCTTCATCACACTTCTGCACTTTCCAACCCAACTTTTCAGAGAAAGAATACATCTTATCTTTCTGTTCCTGGCTGAATTTTGTCCTGAACCGTTTTCTTCTTCTTGGGTTCTCTGGCTTTAATGCTCTGGGCGTGGCAGGCGTCGCGACTTGCGCATGATGGTGACGGAAGTCCATAAAATCATCGTCAGGTTCTCGGCGGTGGAAGTTGCGGTGGCAGCCACAGACATCGCATTTTAGCGAAGTCGGATCGGCAGCAGTGGCATCTGGCGATGGAATGAATTCACCACAACCGTCAACGGTGTGTCCACCTATGCTGGCTGCGTGATTCTTCAAGCATTCCTTGTAGGTCACTGCCGCAGACGGTGGTTGGTGGTTTTGCACTTGGTGGTGCTTCTTGGATGTCACGTTGGTGAAGGACAAAGTCTTAAGGGGTATTTGAGTATAGGGTGGGAAATCCTTTTCAGAATCGGAAGTTTTTGTGGGGATAGGGGTAGGGGAAGGGATGCTGCGGGTTGAGTCCATATTGATGCCTTATGGTTGAAAAGAAAGATATCTAGGGGCTTCTACTAAGTTAAAGTTGAGATAATTTCATGAAGCAGATGATCGATAATGTATAAAGCAAAGCGGTCAATATTGCATTATGGCTATGATGCTTATGATGGAATCTATGAAGGTTACGCAATGCAAATAGATGTGGTTGGATACTTTCTCTATTTTGGTGGGGTTTTTTTCTTTTTTTTTTTGGAGGTGTGGTGACTGAATAATAGGATTAAGACATATAAACCCTAGGCAAAGTGATCAACCGCTATATTTATAAGAAATTCAGGAGGCGAGGTTTGGGTACTATAAATAAAGGAGGGGTTAAATTTTTTGAATGGGATTTAAAAGTTATATTGCACTTACTAACAAGTGATAATCTAAATTTTTTTTTACGCAGTTAACTTAGAGGATGTCAGTTAATTACGACAATTAATTAATTTCATTAGGTTATTGTTTGCAACGAACTTTTGACATACGTAAAATAACTACCATCATAAAAGAATAAAGTAATTTTATTAATCAAAAAAGTACAGTGCTGTTTCTCCCTTGATTTTTCTTTCTTGATTATCTCTAATTCGAGGGATGAAGCAGCGTGTTTCTCAGACGTTGGACGATGTAGACTTTCTTGGATTTATTTGATATCCATGAAGAATGTCGTGGATCTCCTCGTATTTGATTATCAAGAATTATTCGGTCATTTCTTGATTTTTTTATGAATATCCCGTGAGTTTATGAAATTTTCGAGATGATCTTCACTTTTTAGATGCTTTTGTTAAGGGAAAGTGTAACCCCTTTTATAGGAGTGACCTAGAATTAGGGTAGAGTAGCCACCAAGTTAGGATTTTGGTAGAGTAACCTCCAAGCAACCCTAAAACACTTCTAGAATTTTAAGATTCGTCTTATAGTATCTTGAATTTAGGATTTAGTTTGATCCGCCCCGTGCTTCAAGGTTTGTCGGGGTGTTGGCTTGCCGAAACTTGAAGACGAGACTTGAAGTATCCGATCATCGCAACAGATAATTTTGGAAGTTGTAGTTCTCGATTTGCAAGAGGAAGAAATGAAGGGCAAAATTGGTCCCACTAGATGTGCCAATTTGTTTGCAACAAATTTTTGACATACGGAAAATAACTGCAATCACAAAGGAATAAAGTAATTTTATTAATTAAATGAATACTAGTTCTGTTTCTCCCTTGATTCTTCTCTCCTGACTAACTCCGTGATACGAGGGCTGGAGCAGTGTGTTTCTCGAACGTAGGATGATGCAGACTTTCTTGGATTTGTATGATTTCCATGAAGTATGTTGCGGATCTCCTTAACGTATTTGGTTATCAAAAATTATCTGGTCATTTTCATGATTTTATTTTTTAATATCCCGTGAGTTTATGTGATTTTCGAGATGATCTCCATTTTTTAGATGCTTTGTTAAGGGGATGTGTAACCCTTTTTATTGGAGTGAGCTACGGTTAGGGTAGAGTAGCCACCAAGTTAGGGTTTTGGTAGAGTAGCTTCCAAGCAACCCTAAAGGACTCCTAGAATTTTAAGATCCTTCTTGTAGTATCTTGAACTTAGGATTAGTTTGATCCGTTGATGTCTACAAATGCCCCATATTTCAAGGTTTGTCGGGGTGTAGGCTTGTCGAAACTTGAAGACGAGACTTGAAGTACCCGATCATCGCAACACATAATTTTGGAAGTTTTAGTGTCGATTTGCAGCAGAAAGAGATGAAGCGCAGAACTGGTCCCACTGGGCATGCCAATTTTCTTGCAACGAATTTTTGACATACGAAAAATAACTGCAACCACAAAAGAATAAGTAATTTTATTAATCAAATGAGTGCAATTCTGTTTATCCCTTGATTCTTCTCTCCCGATTATCTCCGTGATTCGAGGGCTGGAGCAGCGTATTTCTCGAACGTAGGATGATTCTGACTTTCTTGGATTTTTTTTATATCTATGAAGCATGTTGTGGATCTCCTTGGCGTATTTGATTATCAAGAACTATCCGGTCACTTCTTGATTTTTTTGAGAATATCCCATTAGGTTATGGGATTTTCGAGATGATCTTCATTTTTTGAGATGCTTTTGTTAAGGGAATGTGTAACCTTTTTTATAGAAGTGACCTAGAGTTAGGGTAGAGTAGCCACCAAGTTAGGATTTTGGTAGAGTAGCCTCCAAGCAATCCTAAAAGACTCCTTGAATTTTAAGGTTCATCTTGTAGTATCTTGAATTTAGGATTTAGCTTGATCTGTTAAAGTTTTTATGTCTATAGTTACTAATTATTATTTACTATAAAATTATTTCCAATTACTTTGTACGTAATTTGAATATTGTACAAATAATTTCTACACCGGTAGCAAATAAAACTCACTAAAGTCTTAATTTTTGTATAAGTAATTGGGAGATAAGAATGTGAAAACTATATCCAAACACCAAAAGCATTGAAAGATAAAGCACTCTTTACCAAAAGCGACTCTACTTGTCACGACCCAATTTCTCCTCCGTTGGGCATCGTGATGGCACCTAGTCTTAAGGACTGGGTAAGTCTAACATTACTGAATAAAAACTATGATAATAATATCATTTAATGCCTTTTGAAATGAACTCTCTATACAATATACATTTTCCTAAAAACCTGGTAGTACAAGTCATAAGCTCTACAGATTGTTTGCTAGAAAACTTCTAAATACAACTATCCAGAATAAGGATAAGCAGTACAAAATGAACTGGAAGGTGACTCCGAAGCCTGCGACCACAGCGGCAGGTTTACCTTGAGTCTCCACACAGTAATCTGTGCTGATAGCTAATGATCAACCGGCTATGAAATACCTAGATCCGTACAAAAATATGCAGAAGTGTAGTAAGAGTACACTACAGCAGTACCCAGTGTAGACACGTAATTTTTTACCCTCCCCGAGATATTAATACATTTTAGCGTTTAAATATTTATTTTAGGCCTAATATCGTTATTTTAACTAGTTTTAACTCTTTTACTTAATTTTATCACAAAAATTAGAAAAAAATACAAAACTAATTTCGCTTTTAATATCTAATTTTATTTTAATATTATATGTTAATCAATTAAGAGTGATCCCTATATTTTATAATTATATTTTTTTTTTTTAGCCCAATTCGGACCTAGCCCATTAACCTCTTGGCCCAAATAACCCTTGGCCCATTAACCCAAAATCCCTAAAAAAAAAAGACCTCATTCTTCCCTAACTTCTTCAACCGATAATACACGCCCTTATAGACAAAAAAAAACCTTCGGACCTTTGGACACACAAAAAAAAAACTAACTCTACCTATACCCCTCCAGCCGCTGCCGCCCTATCTCCTCTACCCCAGAACCCGCCGGCTGCCAACCCAATCCCACCGGAAAAACTATCTAAAATCCAGCTGGCGCCTCACCCTAACGCCACCAACAAAAGTTGTCGCTAACTGCCACCTTTATACCACCAGTGACGCTTTCTCTCCAAGGCCACTGCCGCCGCTGGATTTCATCACCGGCTGATCTGGCAAACACGATTCAAACCGCCCATTGTTCCTCCTTCTCCATCGTCTTTCCCCCTTTCTGTTACTGCCACGATAGAGGGTGACAGATCGGGTCGGACATCCATTACCGGCGGCTTCGCATTGCTCCCTCTTAATCCGAGATTTTCGGTAAATCAAACCTTAACCTCGTCCCAGTCTTTGTCATATTGTCGTTTTCCGAGAAAAATCATCACATTCAAACCACCAGAGTTTCAACTTGTTCCAGAAAAGCATTTTAATTTCAGGCCAAGTCTTATAAGCAAATTAGGTAAAATAAGGTTTCCTAATTCGTAGGTTCGTCGAGGTTGCTGGAGTGTTTCCGTCTCGTACTGATTTTGGGGCTCAATTCGGTCAGTGAATTTTATTTGCAATCCATTTGCATCCGAATCTGTTTAATTGAAAGCATTGCACATAAAGGTCCATTTCTTGTCCCTTTAACTTAATACTGTGTATGAGATCTTGTTTACATAATCTGTGATTTTATTCCTAGTTAAAATTTGTTGTTCATGATGTGCTTTGTTATGAATTGGTTTATTTGGCCTATGATCTTAACTGAAATGGGTTTTAGAATTATGCTTTGTTAATCTTTCATTTGAGGTTGAATGGTTGTTAGATTGTGATCAAATTATAACAATGACGTGGTGGATTTGGGCCATCTTAATTGAATAGATTGTGGGGTTGTTGGGCTGAGTTAAAATTACGTATAGGCTCGTCATGCATGTTGATAAGAATAGGAATGGCCATTAGTTGAGTTGTGATCGGGTTGCGGGACAGAGGCTCAACCAAAACTAAGGAGAAATTGGAGCTTAAATATTTTATCACTTTATTTTATTGTTAAGAGTAATATTTATTTTCTCTGTCCGCTAGTAGCATTTTAGGCCGACTACACTTTGGTAGGCAAACTTTTAGGGCGTTTATATTTTAGTTTTTCATGGTGAGAGGTCGTTCCCTTTAGTTCATGTTCAGGGGAATGCCCCGTAGACTTTGTATATATTTTTATCCGGTGTATGCCCCGTAGTATCATGTATTTGGAGGTCGTGACGAACCTTGTGGAGAAGTATAGTATACATTAGTATTTATATTAGGATTTTACTTTTCTGTTTATATTTTCTTTTATTAGGCGGGGACGATCTCAAGCCTCATGTGTGTTTATTTTCATTTTTGTGTTTTCTTTACCTCAATTTGAATATTTTGAAAGCCAACTTGATTGAGGACGCAACCTTGATTTTCAGGGGACTCGGGGAATGCCTAACACCTTCTCCGCGAGTCAAATGAACCCCCTTACCCTGAATCTCTGGTGCGGACTTAGCTTGGAGTCCAAAGTGTTTTAAAAGGAAAAATTATTTTTAAAAAAAACCTGACACACCAAAATCAAATGTCAGGTAGCGACTCTGAAAATCCTTTTGAACACAGTCCTTTGTCACTTTCAAAATTAGAAAACCCTTTCAAACTTTACAAAATCTTTTTATTGTTTTTAAGAAGGTTTAGTATAAGTTTTTGTTTTAAAAAAAGGGGTGTGACATCTCTGGCGACTCTGCTGGGGAGGAGTAGGTTCGAGCTAGTAATTGATCTTGTTGGTTGGTTAGGATATTCGGTTGAGATTTTTATGTGTTTTATTTGCTTTATTTGATTTTTATTTTGTTTTTTTCCTTTTATTATTTTCTAGTTGCTTATTTGTTTGCAGTTTTTTTCTTTATGTGTTACTGCTTTATAAACTGTCATCATTTGCATAACCATGTGTCTTATTTCTGCAACAAGTCTTCCGGAGTACGTTTGATCATACACGGACTTTTTGTGAGTCACCCGTGTCTTTAGGGGGGTGGCGTGGGAGCATGGAGTGGGCGGACAGCTAGAGCATCCGCCATCGACCACGTGCCGCCCCGAATTGCCTTGTCTAGTGAACCCTCAACCTTAGGTCAACCTTTAGCTCATGCTTATTTGCATCATATCATTTATACTTAGCAGGGCTCGGTCCCAGCCACCGTGTTCCTTTGTAGGAGGGCTGTCCAAATTTTGTCACAATGGGCCCGTGGCTCAAAAAGACATTAAATCATCCCCATGTGCTACATGCTGCATTTTTCAAGGGTGACTGGGTCATTTGGCGGAGCAATCATGGTTTGAGGGTAAAATGAGGAAGAAAAGAGGGTGAAGTATAAAGATGAACCAAGTAGGGCGAAGTTATATTCTTCTTTCAAAACTTTTTTTCAAGAAAAGACAAAAAAAATTGAAAATGAAAAATCCAAAAAGATTTTACACTTTCCCATCATTTTCCAAAAAAAAAAAAAAACAAGAAAAAAAGAGAAAAAGAAAATCCAAAAAGCTTTTACACTTTCCCATCATTTTCCAAAAATCAAAAAAGAGAAAAAGAAAATAAAAAAAAAAGAGACTTTTCTCTTTCCATCATTTTCCAAAAACCAAAAAAAAAATAGAAAAAAAGAAAATCCAAAAAGATTTTGACATGTTTCATCATTTTTCAAAAAGACAAAAATATAGTTTTTCCAAATTAGTTGCATTTGTCCTAAGATTTCTCTCCCATGTCAAATTCTCCCGAACTACGCAAACCTGATTCTCGTCTTTCGGGGCCGGATACGTAGGCAGCCCACATAGGGTCCGGTCTTCCTAGTGAGTCTTAGGTTCTTGGCTTTGCGGGGTCCTAGCCAAATCTTGCATGTTTAGCCACATCGGTCATTTTTGCAAAATAAAGATGTTTTTCCAAAGTAGTTTTTTATCCCATGTTTTAGAGCTCAGAGTCTACAGCGATGTGTCCTCTCAGTTTTAAGGTTCGTCCATATGAATTTGCATGTCTAGCCACTTTTGGCCACATCTGCTATTTTGCAAAATGGGATCATTTTCGCAAGTGGTTTAATGACCCATTTCTTAGGATTTTGAGTCCACAACTAGGTGACATACTACTTTAAGGCTCATCCTTGTTCAATTTGCATCTTTAGCCATTTTTGGCCACATCGACCATTTTGCAAAATGGGCCACTTTTGCAAAGTAATTTCTAAGGCCATGATTGTTGGGAGTTTGAAAGCATTAGTGAGGTATTTTCATGCCTTTGAGATCATCTTTGTTGAGTTTTCACTAATAGCAACCCTTGGCCACATGGGTCCTTTTACAAAAATAGCCCAATTATGCCTTGAATGCATCCAATAGGAGGTGACATAGTGTCTTGAATCACTAACTCTATTTGGTCTAATTTTTCTTATTCAGGCATGGACCGATTTACCAGAGCTCTAGCATGACAGATACCCCAGGACCATTGCATTTAGGAGCTTCCTTGAAAAGATTTTTTTATATATATTTTTAAGTCTGTTTTCATGTTTTCTTTTACTTTCTTGTCTTGTCCAGTAGTTTTGAATCTTTTAGGTGGTGTAAGAGTTTGTCGAGTCTTTTGTATCGTACTTCCCATTTGTCTTTTAAAAACCAAAAATGATAAATGAAAAACTCAAAAAGATTTATGTTTTTATTTTATTTTATCCATTATTTTTTCAGAACTATGCTTGGTCTGATTCATGTGGAACATGATACGTACGCAACCTACATAGGGTTCGATCAAATAATTTTTTAAAATTTAAAAAAAAAAGAAGAAGAAAAAAAGAGATGAAGTTGTGGGATGTGAAAATCAGAGAAAGAAAGAGCGTTAATCGTAAAGAAAAGAGAGTAAATGGAGAAGGAAAGAGCAAGGAGAGTAAAATCGGGATGATGCCATATGAGCCTACGATCCTCAAAGCCATTTTAGAACCATTAATTGTCACTAGGTGCATTGCACGCAATGTAATATGTATATATGATAAATGCCTTAACGCTAACATGTTGTCTTTGTTTTGCTCATCTTTGTTACCTTTATTGTTATCATAATAGAGGGTCGTTAGTTTGTGGCGAGTCATCCGTACAACACTGGGTCAAAGCGCCAGACAGTCATGACTACCAAAGAAACAGATAGAGTTGTGGACCCGTCGAGGGAAACTATTGAGTCAGAATCGGAACTGAAAGAGGAGCTCCGTAGGATAAAACATCAGATGGCAGAAATGTATCAGACCTGGGTTAGGGGACACCCTCCACCTTCATTCCCTACCAGCTATGCAGAAAACCCCGCTTCCATTCCACCACTATCCCGAGCCCAAATGCCCAACACCATTGACCTTTCCCCATAACGTGCACCGGGCTTCATCCCTTACCACTCCTATCCTGGCACTTCGTCTCAGAATTTTCATGCCCTACCAACTAAAACAACTTTATACCCTGCTCCAACATCTGCTCCTATTTTCGTACCCCCTCCACAAGCCACCCTTCACCAATCCTCTTGTGAGCCTACGTTCCAAGCTCCAGATACCCAATATTATGCTCCTGAACCCACCTTTAAAGTCCCAGATCCTTACTCCTACACTCCTCACTTTGAGCCTCATGTTGAAACTGAGAAACCACCCAAGAACGTGGAGCAGTCATTGAGAAATATGTAAGGGTTAGGAAGCCAGGTGAGCGTAGCCTATAAGGATTTGTGTCTGTTTGTTGATGTTCAACTACCTGTCGGGTTCAAGATGCCTAAGTTTGACTTGTATGACTGACATGGGGATCCTGTAGCTCATCTGAGAGGTTAGTATAGTAAAATGAGAGGTGGCGGGGAAAAAGACAAATTGTTGATGGCATACTTCAGCCAGAGTCTGAGTAGAGCAGCTTTAGAATGGTACACCCGCCAGGAAGCCAACAGGTGGTATACATGGGATGATATGGCTCAGGATTTTGCTCGGCATTTTCAGTACAATATAGACATTGTCCCAGACCGCTTATCTCTGACCAAAGTGGAAAAGAGGCCTAATGAGGGCGTTAGAGAATGTGGGATCCGTTGGAGGGAGCAAGCTGCATGAGTCAATCCTCCGATGGAAAAAGATGAGATGGTTAAATACATTCTTCAAGCTCTAGAGCCCACTTACTATGGCCATTTGATCTCCGCTATTGGTAAGCCTTTCAATGATGTGGTAAAAATGGGAGAAATGGTAGAAGATGGCTTGAAGTCGAGTAATATCATGAGCTATTCTGCTTTAAAATCCATGACACAAATAACTCAAAACGACACGGGAAGCTTTCTGGGTCAAAAGGAACATGATGATGTGGCCATGGTTGTCTCAGGATCACGACATGGCCCCGCGGGTCCACCTCACCAATATACATAGCCTCAACCTCAACCCCAAACCTATTCCCGAACTCCACATAATTCTCCTCAGCATTATCCTCCGTACAATGTCCAATCATTTGTTCAACCACTGGGTCACCCTTTCTGGCGAGCACCAGTACCGAAAAATACTCATTCACCTTCACAACATGTCCGAGCACCCAATAACCATATAAATAAGGGCATAGAGCGAAACAGAGGCAACAAAATAGTTTCACGCCAATTGGAGAAACCTACACAAGCTTGTTTGAAAAGTTGAAACATTCTGGACTGATTTAGCCGCTCCTTGGCTATACTCCAAAACCATATGCAAAAGGTTTTGATCCTAGTGTACGGTGCATGTACCACTCTAATGTACAAGGGCTTAGTATTGAAGATTGTCGTTCTTTGAAAAGAGAAATAGAAATAATGATTCAAGAAGGGATAATTGTTGGGATGGTTTGCAATGATGAAAGGTTGGTCGAAGGAGTCAATGAGCCGCCTAGTGAAGACAATGTGATTGAAGTTAGTGAAGGCCCCAGTAATTGTGATGTGCAACTCAGTGGATAAAATGCCGAGCTTGGTAATTGGAAAGACACTCTTTTCTTGGGTAGCCAGGGAGGAGTTTTGGTGATTCATTTTGTAGTCATTTCTGTCGTGCGGATTATTTCAGGGTTGTAATCTGGATACGGTCTTGTGGCTCAAACCCTTGTTCTTCTTATTTTTCCTAGTTTGTTTTATTGTAGTAACTTTTCTAGTGTTATCTAGGATTGTTCCAGGGTTGTAACCCACGCCTATTTTGCTTGTTTTGTCCAAACCCTTTTCACCGTCTTTCTAATGCAATCTCCTATTTTCTGTTAGTTCTAATAAGTTTTTGTTTAGGTCACTTTTCCTTTTATAGCTAGTTTCATGTTGATTCTAGTGACATGACATGCACACATAATTCTCAGCCTGGTCTTGAAAGTTAGTTTAGTCATAAAGAAATGAAATAGTTTTGAACATGATAAAATGATGCATTTGAGGAAACAATAAAGATTCACGCATTCTGAGATAACCTGAAGCTTGAATTGAGTGGAACTGAGGCAGTTGGTCGGGGAAATCGAGGGGTTGATGTGAGCATACAACAAGGAAATGTCTCTCAAGCAATTTGAGGTAGATCAGTCAGTGCTAAAATGCATTCTTCCACATCGAGATAAGGTTGAGTCAAATCTGCTTCGACTGGCAAGGGTCTTCATCGGGACAAAGGTATTTCCCGGTGGAACTTTTTGTTTGTGTTGATGCCATCAATTGATACTATGTATGATTTCTTTTGCTTATTTTCAATTGCATGTTTGTACTTGGCTTTTTGAAAGTTTGGTATGACGAAGGTATTTTATTCTGCTACCCAAACACGTTTATCTTTTGCTACCCATTTTGAGCCTTAATTTGTTTTGTTTCATACCCCTCTTTTGGAATCAGAAGTAGAGTTGGAACTAGAAAAGAAAAATTAAAAGATAAAAAAGAATAAAAGAAAGGAAAAAAAGAAGAAAAAGAAAGGAAAAGAAAAAAAGAGAAAAGAAAAAAAATGAATAAAAAAAATGAATGAAAAAAAGAGAAAAAGAAAGAAAGATGAAAAAAATAAGGTCAGGTTGGAACTACGTTCGACCTGATTCCTTTCAAGGATACGTAGGCAGCCTTACTCTGAGGTTCGGTCCCATTAAAACAAAAATCCAAAAAATCAAAAAGAAAAAAAATCAAAAAAAAAGAAAAGAAAATGAATTCCCTAGACCAAGAAACTGGGGCAGAAGTTTTAATTTTGGTCAAAAGGTCTGATTCCAAAAGTTGTAACTTTGAACCCTTTCATCATAAATTATTTTGAGCCCTCATGCCACCCTTGCTTTCCAACCCAGTCCAACAGCCTACTTTACGGTCCAAAGAAAGACCTTTCGACCAATCTTTGAGGATGCCAAAGCAAGTTTGTGGTGAAAGTATGGTATTCTTGAATCATGGGTAATACCTTGTTCTCAGCACAAAGAGAGAAAGTGATAAAATGAGAGAGTCTTATTGGTGAAAACTCTTAGGAGCACCATAAGGCGATGGTGAGTTGAGAGAAAGAGCAAAATGAGAGGCTTGATGGTGAAAACCCTTTGGGCACTACAAGTCGAATAAGGATCGTGATCAGATAAGATGATCGGAGCATTGAAGCCCAGTTTCATGGCACAGAGGTATAGCAAGAGTAGAACATTAGACTTGCTTGATAGATTAGGCTGCTCAATCCAAAAATGCATGTCATAGTCATTAGAGCTGGTGTCCATATGTGATAAGTTTCTACTTGGTAATTTTCTTGTTTGATATCATCTCTTTCCATTGTCCCCTACTCTGTTCCTCTTGATTTGTTCAATTCCTCTTTTTGAGTCCATTCGGTCAGAACAAGGGAGAAATGACTTCAAAGTTTTCTACTAGCTTTCCAATTGCACAAAGTGTCATCTGGCTAGCACATCAAAGCGGTATAATTCAGGAAAGAACAATATTCCCATTGATTTGAGACGTGCTTTGGGATTCATGTGAAATGAAAAGGTTCAGTAAATGTCAATTCATGAGCAATACATTCGGGTATAAGGTATTGGGCTTGAAAGGATCAGAGGTGTTTTCATTGATAAGGGTTGACAGATAAAGTGGTTAACCAATAACAAGAAAGGTCTTCCAAGTGGATATCAAAGTTGTCATGGCAAGTGAAGGAGCACAAGCACTCAAGGTCAAGGCCACAAGCTAACCAATATGTTTAAACTCACAAGTTTTTCTTTGTCTGAAACAGGGATGAAGGCTATGTCCACATCAAAGCTTGAATTTTTCAGGTGTAATGCGCCAATTCTGCTTATACAAAGGTTATTGAGAAGATCACACATCACCCCTAGGAGATGTACTTCCTAGTCTGGGTCTTTCAAATATATTTTTGTTTAGGAGATGCACTTCCTAAATTGAAATTTCACCCCTAGGAGGCGCACTTCCTAGATTTTGGTTCAATTTAAGTTCATCCTTAGGAGACGCATATCCTAGTTGGAGTCATTGAAGTTTTACCCGTTGGGAGACACACTTCCTAGTATGGGTCTTTCAGATTACACAGTTTAGGAGACGCACTTCCTAAATTGAGCATTTACTCCTGGAGACGCACTTCCTGGTTTGGGTCATTTAAGTTCGTTCCTAGGAGACGCATTTCCTAGTTCGAGTCATTTAAGTTCATTCCTAGGAGACTCACTTCCTAGTTTTTGGTCATTTAAGTTTCACCCCTAGGAGACGCACTTCCTAGTTTGAGTCGTTTGAGTTCACCCCTAGGAGACACACTTCCTAGTCTGGGTCATTCATGTTATGTTTTGTTCTAGGAGATGCACTTCCGAGCTTGGTTCATTTAAGTTTCACCCCTAGGAGACACACTTCCTAGTCTGGGTCATTCATGTTATGTTTTGTTCTAGGAGATGCACTTCCGAGCTTGGTTCATTTAAGTTTCACCCCTAGGAGACGCACTTCCTAGTTTGAGTCGTTTGAGTTCACCCCTAGGAGACACACTTCCTAGTCTGGGTCATTCATGTTATGTTTTGTTCTAGGAGATGCACTTCCTAGCTTGGTTCATTTAAGTTTCACCCCTAGGAGACACACTTCCTAGAATGGGTCTTTCATGATTAAATTTTGTTTTAGGAGACGCACTTCCTAATTTAAGTAAATGAAATTTCACCCCCAGGATACGCACTTCCTAGCTTGGTTCATTTAAGTTTCACCCCTAGGAGAGGCACTTCCGGGTCTGGGTCTTTCAGGCTATACTTATGTTTTAGGAGACGCATTTCCTAAATTAAGATTTTACCCCTAGGAGACACACTTCCTAGTTTTGATTCATTCAATTTTTACCCCTAGGAGACGCACTTCCTAGTTTCGGGTCATTTAAGTTCATTCCTAGGAGATACACTTCCTAGTTTGAGTCATTCAAGTTTTATCCCTAGGAGACGCACTTCCTAATTGAGATTTCATCCCTAGGAGACGCACTTCCTAGTTTGGTTAATTTAAGTTCATTCCTAGGAGACGCACTTCCTAGTGTGAGTCATTCAAGTTTTACCCCTAGGAGACACACTTCCTAGTTTTGGGTAATTTAAGTTCATTCCGAGGAAACGCACTTCCTAGTTTGAGTCATTCAAGTTTTACCCCTAGGAGACGCACTTCCTAATTGAGATTTCATCCCTAGGAGATGCACTTCCTAGTTTGGTTAATTTAAGTTCATTTCTAAGAGACACACTTCCTAGTGTGAGTCATTCAAGTTTTACCCCTAGGTGACGCACTTCCTAGTTTTGGGTCATTTAAGTTCATTCCTAGGAGACGCACTTCCTAGTTTGAGTCATTCAAGTTTTACCCCTAAGAGACGCACTTCCTAGTTTTGGTTCATTTAAGTTCATTCCTAGGAGATGCACTTCCTAGTTTGAGTCATTGAAGTTTCACCCCTAGGAGACGCACTTTATATTCTGGGTCATTCAGGTTTTACTCTTAGCTAACACACTTGCTAGTCAAACATTCTTGGTTTTTCTCACAGGAGACGCACATCCTAGTCGAGTCTTTAGTTTACTCTTATCATTGCACAAGTGGTCTACAGTTTTTCTAACAACTCACAAATCTTCCACGTGCAAACTGGGGCAGAAAATTTTGTTTGTTTTGTTATTTTGATTGCAGGCACCCACCTGGAGAATGAGGGAATTCATTTCAAAGTTTTTTCGAAGTTCAAGTTAGTAACAGGCGCCCACCTGGAGAACGAGGGAAGTCATTTCAGAATTCAACTCAGGTAAGAAGTAGCAGAAGCTCGCGGCAAGAATGCGAGTCGACAGTACGAGATGACTAACAGAAGTAGTCTCAATCTAGAATAAAAGAAGAAAAAGAAAGAGATATCCAAGTGCAGGAGCTGAGACAAGATATGGATTCCTCAAGACAGGACTGAGTCACGAGCTTTGCATGTCCTGTCGTGCTCCGGAGAAGCCGTGGAAGAATAAATCAGCACCTGCAACTAGTAAGCGCCAAGGTTCAAATCTAAAGTCTGCATGAAGACCATTAAAGACTCAAGATCAAGCTTCAGAAGACTTATAGATAGGAATCTTTTAACTCATAGTTCACTGGTTTAGTTAGTCTTTTTCATTTTCGATTTTGATGTAATAACAGGGCCGCGAACCGGAACCTCGACGAAATGGAACCTCAATCGGCTCTCCACCTCGGTATTCTCTCCCGTCATTCTCCCTATTTCTGAACTAAACGTGGCCTGATTCCTTTATAGCCAAGGATATGTAGGCAGCTCAGACACCAGGGCTCGGTCACATTCTCCTTTCTTTTAGTCTATGTCTCTCGAAATGAGGATCGGGTCAAAAACATGTCTACTCGTTCTTTGTCTGAAAAATCTTCGTATTTCCAATCAAAGAGGGGTAGCTGTAGACACTTAAATTTTGACCCTCCCCGAGATATTAATACATTTTAGCGTTTAAATATTTAATTAGGCCTAATATCGTTATTTTAACTAGTTTTAACTCTTTTACTTAATTTTATCACAAAAATTAGAAAAAAATACAAAAATAGTTTTGCTTTTAATATCTAATTTTATTTTAATATTATATGTTAATTAACTAAGAGTGATTCCTATATTTTATAAATATATTATATTTTTTTAGTCCAATTCGAACCTAGCCCATTAACCCCTTGCTCAAATAACCCTTGGCCCATTAACCTAAAATCCCTAAAATAGACCTCCTTTTTTCCTAACTTCTTCAACCGATAATACACACCCTTATAGACAAAAAAAAAAACCTTTAGACCTTTGGACACACAAAAAAAAAAAAACCTAACTCTACCTATACCCCTCCAGCCGCCGCCGCCCTATCTCCTCTACCCCAGAACCCGCCGGCTGCCAACCCCAATCCTGCTAGAAAAACTACCCAAAAACCAGCTGGCGCCTCACCCTGACGCCACCAACAAAAGTAGCCGCTAACTTCCACCTTTATACCACCAGTGACGCTTTCTCTCCAAGGCCACCGCCGCCGCCACATTTCATCACCGGCTGGCTGGAAAACACGATTCAAACCGCCTATTGTTCCTCCTTCTCCATCGTCTTTCTCCCTTTCTGTTACTTCCACGACAGTGGGTGACAGATCTGATCGGACTTCCATTACCGGCGGCTTCGCATAGCTCCCTCTTAATCCGAGATTTTAGGTAAATTAAACCTTAACCTCGTCCCAGTCTTTGTCATATTGTCGTTGCCCAAGAAAAATCATCACATTCAAACCACCAGAGTTTCAAGTTGTTCCAGAAAAGCATTTTAATTTCACGCCAAGTCTTATAAGCAAATCAGGTAAAATAAGGTTTCCTAATCCGTAGGTTCGTCGAGGTTGCTGGCGTGTTTCCGTCTCACATTGATTTTGGGGCTCAATTCCGTCAGTGAATTTTTTTTGCAATCCATTTGCATCCGATTATGTTTAATTGAAAGCATTGCACACAAAGGTCCATTTCTTGTCCCTTTAACTTAATACTGTGTATGAGATCTTGTTTACATAATCTGTGAGTTTATTCCTAGTACAAATTTGTTGTTCATGATGTGCTTTGTTACGGATTGGTTTATTTGGCCTATGATCTTAACTGAAATGGGTTTTAGAATTATGCTTTGTTAATCTTTAATTTGAGGTTGAATGGTTGTTAGGTTGTGATCATATTATAACAGTGAGGTGGTGGATTTGGGCCATCTTAATTGAATAGATTGTGGGGTTGTTGGGCTGAGTTAAAATTACGTATAGGGTCGTCATGCATGTTGATGAGAATAGGAATGGCCATTAGTTGAGTTTTGATCGGGTTGCGGGACAGAGGCTCAACCAAAACCAAGGAGAAATTGGAGCTTAAATATTTTATCACTTTATTTTATTGTTAGGAGTATTATTTATTTTCTCTGTCCGCTAATAGCATGTTTAGGCCGACTACACTTGGGTAGGCAAAATTTTAGGGCGTTTATATTTTAGTTTTTTCGTGGTGAGAGGTCTTTCCCTTTAGTTCATGTTCAGGGGAATGCCCCATAGACTTTGTATATATTTTTATCCGGGATATGCCCCGTAGTATCATGTATTTGGAGGTCGTGACGAACCTCGTGGAGAAGTATAGTATACATTAGTATTTATATTAGGATTTTACTTTTCTTTTTATATTTTCTTTTATTAGACGGGGACGACCTCAAGCCTCCTGTGTGTTTATTTTCATTTTTGTGTTTTCTTTTACCTCAATTTGAATATTGAGTACGCAACCGTGATTTTCACTGGACTCGGGGAATGCCTAACACCTTCTTCCCGAGTCAAATGAACCCCCTTACCCTGAATCTCTGGTGCGGACTTCATTTGGAGTCCGAAATGTTTTAAAGGAAAAATTATTTTTTTTTAAAAACTGACACACAAAAATCAAATGTCAGGTGGCGACTCTGAAAATCCTTTTGAACACAATCCTTTGTCACTTTCAAAATTAGAAAACCCTTTCAAACTTTACAAAATATTTTCATTGTTTTTAAGAAGGTTTAGTATAAGTTTTTGTTTTAAAAAAAGGGGTGTGACACCCAGCAAGTATCAAGACTAACCTCAGTGGAGTAGTGACAAGGAATAGTCAAGATACCTACTGGACTATACAATCTGAACAAGCATAAGTATAGAAACAACAGAGTATGGTATCTACACAAAGACTATGCAAAGTGGCTAACAATACAGTAATTTCACTAAGGAAGGAAGACAATAAGTACCAACGGAATACCCAATAATGACACTGGAGGATAAACGACAACACAACCTAAACACGAAATCACAGATACAGATAGAACAAGTAATAACCCAACATCAAAGACCGTTTTCACATTTGGTTCTAGTCAATGAACTCTACGAGGTACCGAACCTCGGGCTAGTCCCAACTCACGGGTCTCAACTTCTGGTATCCCGTGCCCTCAGCTCGGCTAATAACTTCACGGATGACTCACGTGCCAAATAGAATCACTCTCACATATAAGGCAAGTAAACCAGGGTATATGTCTATACTCGACAACACTAGGGAAAACCCCTTAATCGATAAAAGTGTTTAACTACGTACATGCTTGTACAAGTGTCCTAACATATTTCAACCAGCTAATAGGCATAAGGAAAAAGGAACGGACAACACATAGAATGTTTTCTCACAATTTTTTACAAGATAAAGCTCACACAGGTAAGTGTACCACTACACAATATCAACAACAAGAATGCCCCCAGGCCAACACAAGTCATCACAAATGAACCCCTGACACAGTCCGCCTTAACTCGCCACGTGTTCAATAGTAAAGTGAATGTCCGCCTTGTCTCGCCAAACACACACAATGATGTTCCCACTTTGTCTCTCCACATGCGCAACCCACATATATATATATATCCCACCTTGTCATGCCGCATGTGCAAATATCAATAGTAACCACAGCACAGCAGAAACCTCGTGCAACCCCATATGAACAACCGCACGACAAAAATCTCGTGCATCACCTCAACAAGTATAACAACAACAATGTCAATAATACAAGGTACGGTAAATACATTAACTCAAGAACAATCGATCACAAGAAAAGGTAAAGTTAGTTCACAAGGAATTACCACAATAAGGAATACTAGGCATATTAAGGACAGATCAACAAGGAAGAACATAACATGTAACAGTAGTCCCACAATGTACGATTCAACAACAAGAAAGTTATTACTAGTCAAATAATTTCAAATAAGGGAAAGTCGACTAAGACATAGGACTCCTAATCTTCCTTTAAGTTTGGACAATTACGGGAGAGGTATAGCCAAGTCAAATTAAGGTAGATAGCGAAGAGATCACCATAACCTCAATTAAGGAAGGACATTTATAAAAGGAAACAACTACAAATCTTCAAATAGAGGTAACAGTTAGGGAAAAGATAACATGGCAATGAAGGAAATAACAGTTTCAATTTAAGGCACATATAAATCAAGTAGACAGTAAGAGTGAATCATGAAGCAATTGAATCTAATTAAGCAGGTAAAGGTGAAACTAGTAATTAAGGAACGTAATCATACAAGTACAACTACATATTCAATGAATACAAGAACCTAGGAACCCTAAAACGCCAATTTCCACAACATAAGTCGGAGCACGTACTCGTCACCTCGCGTACACGGACTACAATCAACATAGAATACTCAAATCCTAAGGGGTAGGTCCCCCACACAAGGTTAGGCAAGATTCTTACCTCAAAGAAGGCAAACCGAGACTCAAAAATTAACTTCTTGGGTGAAATGACCTCTGGACGGCTCAAATCTAACCAAAATAACTTCAAAGCACAAATAAAACTCATAAGAACTATTCCGGATCATAAAGTCTCAATCTTTATCAAAATCTAAAAATCGACCCAAAGTCGACCCCCGAGCCCGCACCTTGGAAACTGACAAATTTCACAAAACCCGAACGCCCATTCTGATATGAGTTCAACCATTCAAAAATTATCAAATTCCGATATCATTTCGTCCCTCAAATCACGATTTTTTATTTTAAAAACTTTCTTCAAAAACAACATTTTCCTCAACTCAAAACACATATTAAATGATAAAAATGAAGATAAAATCATGGAATATATTAAATACTAGGTGAAAACACTTACCCAATCGACTTGCTTAAAAAATTCACCAAGAATAGCTCAAAACTGAGCTTTATAAGTCAAAATATGGTGAAAATTCCCTAACCCTCAATTTGGAAAACTTATATTCTGCTCAGGTCTGAGAGCATAAAAAACGCGGAGCAAGGCTCGCGTTCGCGAAGAAGGAAGGTAAGGTTGTCCAAAAAAACCCTTCGCGAATGTGAGGGAAAGAGTGCGAACGCGAAGAAGAAATATGAGGCTGCCAGGAAGAGCCTCGCGAATGCGGAAGGCTAATCGCGAATGCAATGAAGGGGAAAGGTAACCTTCACGAACGCGGAGAAGGATCTTGAGATAGTCAGCAGAGATACTTCGCGAATGCGAAAAGAGCTTCGTGATCGCGAAGAAGAACACCATAAAAACTGAACAACAATTAAAAAATAGGGGAAATTGACTCGTAGCCCACCCGGAACACACTCCAGGCCCCCGAGACCCCGTCTAAACCCACAAACAAGTTCTATAACCTAACACGGACTTGCTCAAGGTCTCAAATCATATCGAACAATGCCGAAACTACAAATCGTGCCACGAATCTAACCATGAACTTCCAAATCTTCCAACTTTAAAAACTCGTGCCGAAACCAATCAAACTAGCCTGAAATGACGTCAAATTTTGCAGACAAGTCCCAAATGACATAACGGAACTGTCCCAACTTCAAAATCGCATTCCGACCCCAATATCACCAAAGTCAACCATTGGTGAAACCTTTCCACTTTTTAAACTTCAACTTTCACTGAAATTCTCCAAATCACCCTACGGACCTTCAAATCCAGACTCCGGATGCACGCTTAAGTCCAAAATCACCATACGAAGCTGTTCAAGACCTTATGCCGCCGAGCGGAGCTGTAACCCTCAAAATGACCGGCGGGTCGTTACATTCTCCCCTTCTTAAACAACCGTTCATCCTCGAACGTGCCAGGAATCACCTCGAAGTCTTCAAACCACTGAATTCACACCTCCAACATACACTTGCAGGTGATCCCACGTCACCCCAATACACATAATCCTGACGACACCATCTCAACTACAATTTAGCCTTTCTAGCAACACTGATAAGCCTCAGAGTAATAATTCTCACCTTCTATTCATTTTCAAAAGACTCGATTATAAATCCATACCCGGTATCAACCTCAATCAGCTGCAACAACTCATGCTTACCCCCACAAGGTACGACCACAACATAACACACCACACATAGGCCCATAATAACACTCATGATCACAATAGCTGCCCATAATCAAAACCAGCACCAGCAATTAGCCTCATATCCGATAGAAAGCCGTTTCAAACCTCCACAACACTAGCGATGATACAAGAACCACGAAGACCTCATAACTATGCACCCGAATCTACAGTTCACAACTAACACCACCAGGCACACACCCCGCAAGATAAAACTTAATAAGCACAGAACGAAAATGATTGAATTTATAAAGAGAAATACATAAGAGAAATATCAAACAAGCCCGACAGGCACAACTCTCTATCAGTACCATACTACAAATCGGTTTTAAATAGGAAAATCAAGTACATGAAAAACAATAAGGATCTCTTCCAGGTATGACTCTCCACCGCGGCACACAGCCCGGCTCAAACATATCAAATCTCATGAAATCACGAGGGTCTCACCCTCAACTCTAAATCACAGGTCAAATATACACCATACTAATCAAAATCTCCCACTAACCCAGTTCTTCCATTAAAATCACAACACTTGCAGAACTCTCACCCCGGTAGAGTACCAAATCACAACCCGTAACCAAGAATACTTAGGAATCACACCAAAACCTACCATAACGAACAAAAGGGACTCACTTCTAATCTCACCACTCTCAATGATGAATATGAACAACAAATGATAGACACGGGCTACCACTCATAGAATCTCCCAACAGGGTTAAGCACATAAACAGAGTGCAAATCATGAAACTCACCCATAAATGAAATAACAAATAAGGGAACTCGTCCTGATAAGTAGAACCAAAACGAAATACGAATGGTGCCTCTCTGTAACAAAATCAGAAACATACTTGTATGACACCATCTGGCTCAACGGCCTCCATTCTACTATATAAAACACATAAACGGGGCGGGCCTCCCCCTCTTGAGTTCCCCCTACTCACCTGAATACCCCACTGTGACACATATGCTTGGAGTCTGGGAAAATCTCTCACCATGTGAGCTAAATCTCCACACTCAAAGAAACCTCTCTACTGACGTGGTTGTGGAACTGTATCGTACGAGTACCCTGATACCCATGAGCACCTAAAACACTATGCGAAGTCAGAAGTGCAAACTGAACTGACTAACCCAAAAAACCTCTACCATGTCGTACCCTGCCTCCAAAATAAAGACCAGTAGATCTCTCTTGCATACGAGGCCTCCTCGCCTCCCTTTCCTCTCTCTCTCTCTCGACCTCGCCTGTCCTCTCTCTCATAGCCCCACCTATCCTCTCTCTCCTGATCCCACATGCCCTTTACACGGCGAGCGATCCCTACCACCTGCTGAAACAAAACATCTGACTCCAACTCCCGAGCCATGCTAAACCGAAATTCATGCCTGAGCCTCTCAATGAACCTATGGACACGCTCTTTAACTGTAGCGACCAAAGCAGGTGCATATCTGGCCAACTCTGTGAATCTGACGGCATACTTTGATATTGACATAGTGCCCTGGCGCAGCTGCTCAAACTCTGCGCACCATGTAGTTCGAAGGGACTGAGATACAAACTCTCTCAGGAACATCTCTAAAAACTGAACCCATGTGAGTGATGCTGACTCGGCAGGACTACCCAACTCATACGCCCGCCACCACTGATAAGTCACTCCATTGAGCTAAAACGTAACAAAAGCAACCCTGCTCGTCTCCACAATACCCATACTGCGAAGAATGCGGTGACACTCCTCCTGGAAATCCAGAGCATTATCTGTCTCCAATCCACTGAAGATAGGAGGGTGGTACTTCTTGTACCTCTCAAGTCTAAGTTGTTCTTCCTCAGATGATGGTTCCCTAACCACGGGCTGAACTGGGACCACAGGTTATGTCGCCATGACACCTAGAACTTGACCAACATGATCTCACTACTTTGGAGTGTAGGCAGCGAGAGTCTGAGCTACTCCCCCGGTCTGTGAAGTAGTTGGTGCACCCGGAATCATTCCCACCTGAGTCAATGTACCAAACATACTCAGGATCTGCGCTAAGGTCTCCTGAAGTCCGGGGGTGATAACAGGTGCCTCTGGCATCTGTCCTCCAACAGGAACTACTAGTGACTCCTCAAATGCTGCTCTGGTAGGTGCCCTAGCTGCAGCACGTGCTCCTCCTCGACCTCTGCCTCTGCCCCTAGCGACATCTTCTCTTGGGGTAACGTCATTAGGAACTGCAGCTCGTGTCCTTACCATCTATGAGAGAATGGAATGACAAAAGTTCAAACTTCGAGGTTAATGAACTCGCACGATCGGAATGAAGGAAGTGAAATTGTCCTAATAGTTTCGTAGCCTCTCGAAGATAAGTACAGATGTATGTGTACCGATCCGTAAGAATCTACTAAACTCGTTTATGACTCGTAGCACCTATGAACCTAAAGCTCTGATATCAACTTGTCACGACCCAATTTCTCCTTCATTGGGCATCGTGATGGCACCTAGTCTAAGGACTGGGTAAGCCTAACATTACTAAATAACAACCATGAAAATAATAACATTTAGTGCCTTTTGAAATGAACTCTCTATACAATATACATTTTCCCAAAAACCCGGTAGTACAAGTCATAATCTCTACAGAGTGATTGCTAGAAAACTTCTTAATACAACTATCCAGAATAAGGATAAATAGTACAAAATAAACTAGAAGGTGACTCTAAAGCCTATGAACACAGCGGCAGGTTTACCTTGAGTCTCCACACAGCAATCTGCGCTACTAGCTAATGATCAATCGGCTACGAAATACTTGAATCTGCACAAAAATATACAGAAGTGTGGTATGAGTACACCACAGTGGTACCCAGCAAGTATCAAGATTAACCTTAGTGGAGTAGTGACGAGGAACAGTCATGACACCTACTGGAATATACAACATGAACAAGTATAAGTATAGAAACAACAGAGTATGATATCTACATAAAGACTATGAAAAGTGCATAACCATATAGTAATTTCACTAAGGAAGGAAGACAATTAGTACCAGTGGAATACCCAATAATGACACTAGAGGATAAACGGCAACACAACCTAAACACGAAATCACAGATACATATAGAGCAAGTAATTACCCAACATCAACGACCGTTTTCACATTTGGTTCTAGTCAATAAACTCCATGAGGTACCGAACCTCGGGCTAATCCCAACTCACGGGTCCCAATATATGAACCCTAAATTTTGGCATCCTGTTCCCTCAGCTCAGCTAATAACTGCACAGACGGCTCATATGCCAAATAGAATCACTCTCACATATAAGGTAAGTAAACCAGGGTATCTATACTCAAAAACACTAGGGAAAACCCCTTAACTAATAAGAGTGTCTAACTACGTGTATGCTTGTGCAAGTGTCCTAGTATAGTTCAACCAGCTAATAGGCATAGGGAAAAAGGAACGGACAACACATAGAATATTTTTTCACAACTTTTTACAAGATAAAGCTCACACAGGTAAGTGTACCACTACACAATATCAACAACAAGAATGCCCCCGGACCAACACATGTCATCACAAATCAACCCCTGACACAGCCCACCTTGTCTCGCCACGTGTGCAATAATAAAGCGAACGCACACCTTATCTCGTCACACGCGCACAATAATATTCCCACCTTATCTCGCCACATGCGCAACCCACATATATATATCCCGCCTTTTCACGCTGCATGTGAAAATATCAATAGTAACCACAGCACAGGAGAAACCACGTGCAACTCATATCAACAACCGCACGATATAAACCTCGTGCATCACCACAACAAGTACAACATCAACAATGATAATAATACAAGGTACGGTAAATAAATCAACTCAAGAACCTTTGATCACAAGAAAATGTAATGCTAGTTCACAAGGAATTACCACAATAAGGAATACTGGGCATATTAAGGAAAGCTCAACAAGAAAGAACATAACATGTAACAGTAGTCCCACAATGTACGGTTCAGCATCAAGAAAGCTATTACGAGTCAAATAATTCAAAATAAGGGAAAGTCCACTAAAGCATAGGACTCCTAATCTTCCTTTAAGTTTGGACAATTATGGGAGAGGTACAACCAATTCAAATTAAGATAGGCAGCGAGGAGATCACCATAACCTCAATTAAGGGAGAATATTTACAAAAGGAAACAACTACAAATCTTCAAATAGAGGTAAACAGTTAGGGAAAAGATAACATGGAAATGGAGGAAATAACAGTTTCAATTTAAGGCACATATGAATCAAGTAAACAGTAAGAGTGAATCATGAAGCAATTGAATCTAATTAAGCAGGTAAAGGTGAAACTAGTAATTAAGGAACGTAATCATACAAGTAAAACTACATATTCAATGAATACAAGAACCTAGGAACCTAAAAGGCCAATTTCCACAACATAAGTCCGAGCACGTACTCGTCACCTCGCGTACACGGACTACAATCAACATAGAAGACTCAAATCCTAAAGGATAGGTCTCCACACAAGGTTAGGCAAGATACTAACCTCAAAGAAGGAAAACTGATACTCAAAATGAACTTCTCGGGTGAAATGACCTCCGGACGGCTCAAATCTAACCAAAATAACTTCAAAGCACAAATAAAATTCGTAAGAACTATTCTGAATCATAAAGTCTCAATCTTTATCAAAATCTAAAAATCGACCAAAGAGTCGACCCCTGTGCCCGCACCTTGGGAATCGAAAAATTTCACAAAACTCGAACACCCATTCCAATATGAGTTCAACCATACAAAAATTATCAAATTCCGATACCATTTCGTCCCTCAAATCACGATTTTTCATTTTGAAATTTTCTACAAAAGCCAACATTTTCTTCAACTAAAAACACAAATTAAATGATAATATCATGGAAAATACTAAGTGAAGAATACTTACCCAATCAATTTTCTTGAAAAGCCCACCAAGAATCGCTCAAAAACGAGCTCTACAAGTCAAAATATGGTTAAAATAGTCTAACCCTCGATTTGGAAAACTTATATTCTGCCCAGGTCTGAGAGCATCGCAAACGCGGAGGAAGGCTTGTGTTCGCATAGAAGGAAGGTAAGGTTTTCCAGAAAAAACCCTTCGCGAATACGAGGGAAAGAGTACGAACGCGAATAAGAAATATGAGGCTGCCAGGAAGAGCCACGCGAACACAGAAGGCTAATTGTTTACGCGATGAAGGGGAAAGCTAACCTTTGCGAACGCGAGAGGTTGAACGCGAATGCGAAGAAGGATCTCGAGGTAGTCAGCAAAGGCACTTCGCGAACGCGAAAAAGAACACCAGAAAAATATAACAGCAGTTCAAAAATAGAACCCGTAGCCCACCCGGAATACACCCAAGGCCCCGGGACACCGTCTAAACCCACAAACAAGTTCACCTAACACGGACTCGCTCGAGGTCTCAAATCACATCGAATAACGCTGAAATTACAAATCGCTTCACGAATCGAACCATGTAATTCCAAATCTTCCAACCTCGCAAACTCGTGCCAAAACCAATTAAACCAACCCGGAATGACGTCAAATTTTGCAGACAAGTCCTAATGACATAATGGAACTGTCACAACTTTCGGAATCGTATTTCGATCTAGATATCACCAAAGTTAATGATTGCTCAAACCTTTCCACTTTCCAAACTTCAACTTTCGCCAAAATGCTCCAAATCACCCTATGGACCTCCAAATCCAGACTCGGGACGCACGCCTAAGTCCAAAATCACCACAGGAAGCTGTTCAAGACCTTATGCCGCAGAACGGAGCTTAAATCCTCAAAATGACCGGCTGGGTCATTACACAAGTAAAGCTAACTTAAACCAAAATTATATGGTTAAGGATGGGGGAAGGACTTAGGGGTGGGCATTCGGTACTTCGGTTCGGTATTTCGGTATTCGGTTTATCAATTGTGTGTACCAAATACCATACCAAAATATTTCGGTATGGTTCGGTATTTCTTATTTTGGTTCGGTATGGTTTCAGTTTAAATCAAATCTATGTTACGAGGCTTATGCTTATTCAAATCTGTAGCTCTTCGACTTTTGAAACCAATACAACTTGTATTAAACTGAAAATGGTCAGTCAATCTGTTTGTTAAATGGTCTTTATCGAAATAATGTTAGCTAAATATTCAAATTGAAATAGACGTAACTATCTTACGTTCTAATTTAAAGTTTGCAAAATAAGTCATCGAAAAGGAAACCTTTTCTATTGATTCTAAATACTTTTCTACTCATAGTTTAAGATATTAATTTCATTTTTTTTTGTTATATTAGTAGTAATACGAGAAATATTAAATTAATAGGTGTCTTGGACTTTTGGGGTGTGGGCTTAAGGTTATTAGGCAAAAAAATTTAAAAAGAAAAAGTTGTGCTCGGACTATACTATACCGAAATACCGAAATACCAAAATTCTAATACCGTATACCGAACCGAATTACCGAAATATCGAAATCAAAATACCGAATTAATTCGGTTCGGTTCGGTTCGGTTCGATTCAGAATTTAACTTTCGAATTTTATGCCCACCCCTAGAAGGACTTAATTAGCTGTGGGGGACATTAATTAATAGAGGTAGAAATGAGTTGTTCGTCAAAACTGCTAATTAATTCAAAGCAGGACATGGTCAAAGTTCAAACTTATGAGCATTGTGAATTGGTTAGACACATGTGTCTTAAGCAGAGAAAGAGGCATTAGTTGACCCCCACTACCAAATCAGTAAACGTTGTCTCTCTTGTTTGAATATTGGTCTATCAAGATAAGGGGATGGGAATTAATTCATGTGTAGGTGTAAACTCAGAGGGGGAATTTAACACGAGGGCCAAAAACTATCAAAGTGGAATCCATGATTATGAGTTTACATTAAAGGTGGATTTAATTAGTAAATTCAGGCACTGGATTTATGCTTCTATTATCATTATCATTTCTGAAGTTGTTGTTATTATGATGATTTTTACTAACACACAGTAATACCTAATTATCACGTGTCCGTTGTTATAATCTTCCTTTATTTTATGTCAAAGACTAGAAATTATGATTCTTTTTTAGTAATTATTGGAAGGTGGGGAACAACTCGTGATTTCTTGTTAGATTTCCCAGTATGGAACTACTCCATGTTTTCAGAAAAATGGATGAATTTTGTCAACTGAAATGCAATTGGCAACTGCAAAATCCTATTCAAGATATGCAAATATTCTATAGAGGGATTTTTCTTTAAATAATATTCCTTAGAGAACAAGGTTCCAATCAACATCATGTCTCAGGGAACACCGTTTCAATCAGTATAACAAGTCTCAAATTTGAACAATTGATAGTGAAGAAACCCCTAACATGAGACGTTTTTTACTTTAATGGGCGTTATATTGCCCTTATGATTATGGAATTTGGATTCGCCATATATGCCAATGAACACTAGGTATCAAATGATTATAAATAAATAAAATATTAATGTGTTATACTAGGTACTAACTAATTTTAGTCTTACTGTGAACAATTATATTATTTTAGCTCCTAATCGGATGCACATTATTAGAAACTAGCTAGGAAGTTAAAGAAACATGCATGCCATGTCTCACTAAGATCAATGATAGTAATAAAAGTGATTTGTTGGCATTCATCTCTTCTAGACCAGGCCCCTCATATTGCTGAAAAGTATGCCAAATGAACTTTAAAGGAAAGCGCAGTAATTGGGCGACGTGGTTGTTATAATAACTTCTTTTTATTATCTTTAGTCAGTCTTTTGCCTGTCACACAATGCATTTCTTAGCCATGGCATCGTGTTTCTTTTCCTGACCTAGTTGATACATTATTATATTGTACTTTGATGTAGTTATATCCTAAGGTTTTGGTTGTATGACTCAAATGAATCATCCGAGAGTTTATTAAAATAAGAACATAGGAGCGATATATATTAGGGTCAAACAATAATCATTACATAATTAATCAAAGATGACACTATAACTTTAAATACGAAACTCTAGTCCTAAAAGGATAGGTGCTCGTCACAAATATAATCCAGTGTAAAAGTTTGGAGTCGAATCACACAGTGAACTAAGATTTCGGTATAACAGTTCAATATCACTAAGAATACAAGCTTGAACAATTCCTAAGTTATAAATATTAACATTCTTATGTATAACTAATTAACTAACAAATTAAAGAAGTTAATTAACAACTAAAGATAATAAGGGTTGGAGACTAAATTAAGGAGGTCTAGAGTTATGATTTTCCCAATTGACGGAACCCTTCCCCGTACATCTCCTACAATTTTGCCTAAGTATTCTCTACCGATCGCGAGTGCTTCGGGTGACGTAGTTATCTTCCGAGCAACTACCACAATTATCTAGATGTATTCTTCCGAACTACGCTAGTTGGCTCTAGTCCACCGCTCACCAAGATCGCACCAAGGTTTCGTTATTCCTAATCCCACCTTTAAACCCTCCGTATTGATTCCTCACATACGTTAGGAGTGATGTTGTTCAACAACTACCTAAATATGTACCATTTTCCAAGCAATACACTAAATAGGCACGAGGGCCCTTCAATCAACTAAGATTATCATGTAGTTGAACAAGTAGATAAAATCCAACGGAAAAGTTATATTAAATGCAACAGAAAAGTATCCTTCAAAAGGTTCCATCAAACCGTAGATGAGAAAGTTTAGTTACTCATAACTATACTAACAATCATGATAATAATTGAAAATAATAAACTATAGTTAAGGAAGAATGGAAGAGAAAACCCTTGTGATTCGTTGCTTCCAAGTATTCTGAAGCCTTTTTCCTCTCCAATAGTGTCTCCTTCCCTCCAAAAAAAAACAAATTTTATGAGGTATTTATAAGGTAGGGTTAAAGTATACATGTGACGAGCGCAAAACACAACAAGAAATTGATGCTCGTTAATCAAAGATAGTATAATATAATATCGTCTCCACAAGCATTGGATTTAAACAATGTTCTTCCTGGTTTAATCTCTATTCACGACCCAAAACCTAACATGTCGTGATAGCGCCTATCGTGGAACTAGGCAAGCCTAAATCCAACATTTCTTTCCAATACAGTAAAAACATCTTTTTGAATTAACAGCGAAAAGGTTTGTATTTAAATAAAAGCCCTTTCGAAAATAGAATTTATCCAAAATACGATACAACCGTCCCGCTAATCAGGGTGTCACTGAGTACATGAGCGTATAATAACTGGAACATAGTCCACAACAATATCTATAGAAATAAACTCAAAAATACAAATAAACTAGGGAAGGAAGATCAAGGTCCGCAAACGTCGTGCAGCTACCTCGATAATCCCTGACTCCAAGTGCCGAAATCAGCAGTCGTTGTTGTGACCAGAAATGCCTGGATCTGCACACAAGGTGCATGGAGTAACGTGAGTACACCAATTCAGTAAGTAACAAGTCCAAACTATGGACTGAAGATAGTGACGAACTCAACCGATGCAAATAACATGAAATAAATGTGTAGAAACGTAAACATGCTCTTAAGACAATTTTGGCAATTCATATCCGGAAGTAAGACAGTGTCGTACAATGTAATAAAAATAACTCTACTATCACTACATGCCAATACATATGATGTAAATGATGCACCACGGTATCATCCTCAAATGCCCTCACTCTCAATATCTCAACCATTTGGTATTGTATATGGTTAGATCCATTCCGAAATCTATGTACAACGCTGACCATAGGTCACCCAGTACCGAGGACTAAGGGAAATCCAACCATGTGGAGAAGATTCATCTCCAGGTAATAAGTACATCGGACAAGATCCATGTACAGGGAAGATCCATCCCTTAACCATATCAACCGCGCTCACTGTGGGTTTGTTACAGACTCCGGAGGGACTCTTACATCCTAAGCGCTGTCAAAATCATCAATATAACTGTTGCAGCGTGCATCCTGATCCCATACTTGTAACTCACACTCAGGATCTCTGCCTCACTCAGTCATTAATCTCTCCAGTCTCACCCATGGGCTCACAATGTCATGAAAACAAACCCGAAACAATGATATGATGAATCAATAATTAACTGAGACTGGGATATGATATAAAAATGCATGAACAAGACTGAGTACAGAATATAAATGAAAATAGTGAGATGACAGCAAGAAATGACCACTAAGGATCCCAACAATACCGGCATATAGCCTATACAAAATATCTAGCATGAGTTACAACTCAATGACTTTATCACATGATGGAAACATGGATATCAACAGGATAGGGTCACTAAACGGTGCCATGGAATCACCAGGTCACAATCCTCACGGTGCACGCCCACACGCTCGTCACTTGGCATGTGCGTCGCCTCCATACCAATCACATAACACATAATTTGGGATTTCGAACCCTCATAACCAAGTTTGGAAGCGTTACATACCTCAAGCCAAACAAAATCCTACTCCGAAACACCTTTTCCTCTCAAATCAGCCTCCAAACGTCCCGAATCTAACCACAAGCAATACAATATGATCAATATAGGTTAAAGGAACCAATTCCACAAGAAAAATACCAAATTATAGCCAAAAACCCGAAATTGGCCCGAACGCGGCCCTTGAGCCCACGTCTCGAAATCCGACAAAAATCATAAAACCCGAAAGTCCATTCACTCACGAGTCTACCCATACCAAATTTACTCAAATCCGATAACAAATCCCATTCAAAACCTCTAAATTCCATCTCAAGAACACTTCCTCTTTTACCCTAATTTTTCACCCCAAATCACAAATTAAATGATAAAAGTAAAGGTATAATCATGGCATTTAACCAAAACCAAGTGAGAAACACTTACGCCAATAAACTCCACGAAAATCCCTTCAAGAATCTTCCAAATCCGTGATCTCTAGCTCAAATATTAAAAATGAGCTCAAACCCTCGATTTTGAATCTTTTAATTCTGCCCAGGTACGCCTTCTTCGCGAATGCGGATGCACCTCGCATTCGCGAAACATAATTTGCTTCAGACCAAATTTCCCTTCTATGCGAACATGATCAACCCCACGCGAACGCGAACCTATAATGACCCCTCTCATCGCGATCGCGATCGCGACCACACCTCTGCGAACGCGTAGGCCAAATGAATGGGTCCCCAGCTGCCTCTTCTGTTCTTTGCGAACGCGTTCCTCAACTCGCGTTACCGATTCACTGTACTCTCAAACCTTCGTGAATGTGTCAGTTTCTTCACGAACGCAAAGAAAAAATCCTCCTCAGCCTCCAGGTACCCTTCGCGAATACGAGACCTGCCTCGCGAACGCGTAAGAGGACACTAGCAACATAAAAAACAAGCAGAATCAGTTATCACTCAAGGCCAATAATGGTCCGTAAACAACCTGAAACTCACCCGAGGGCCTCGAGACCTCGACCAAGCATACCAACAACTCATATAACCCCCTATGACCTTAGTCGACCCTCCAAATCACTCAAAACAACATTAAAACACCAATTTACACCCGGATTCAAGCCTAAGAACTTCTAAACTTCTGAATTTCGCAAACGACGCCGAAACCTATCAAACCTCGTCCGATTGACCTCAAATTTTACACACACATCAAAAATGACACCACGAACCTACTCCAAATTCCGAAATTCCATTTCGACCCCGTCAAAATTTCCACTGCCGACCAAAATCGCCAAATTTCCAACTTTCGCCAATTCAAGCCTAATTTTACTACGGACCTCCAAATCACATTCCGGACGCGTTACTAAGTCCAAAATCACCTAACGGAGCTAACGGAACCATAAAAATGTAAATCTGAGGTCGTTCACACACAAATCAACATTCGGTTGACTTTTCCAGTTTAAGCTTTTAATAAAGAATTTAAGTGTCTCAATTTCTCTTCGAAACCACTCCGGACTCAAACCAACCAACTCGATACAATATAATACAGCTTTAAAGCATGAGATAAGAAAAAATAGAGGAAATGGAGCTATAACTCTCGAAACGACCAGCCGGGTCATTACAGTTAAGGTATACATGTGACGAGCGCAAAACATAACACGAAATTAACACTCGTTAAATCCACAAGGATTGGATTTAAATAATGTTCAAGTACTTCCTGGTTTAATCACAATTCAAGACGATCAACAATTGAGTTAAATGGTTTTGACTAAATTTAACTACTAGAATAATGTAATTGATAATTGACGGCAAGGAATTGGGAATTCGCAGAGTGATTTCTTATCAATGTGAGGGATAGAGGTTTGACATGATAGGTGTAAGATATCTATTTGGGATTTAACTCTGGTTTAATTAACTATAATGTTCTAATGGTTCTCACGAATTCACTCGATGATTGGTTCAAACGTGTAGTCAAGACTCCTCTCTCGATTAAATCTTAACTTTACAAGGTGAACTGATGTTTTAGATGTCAATATTACACAATATTATAAGTTAATTATGCAGTACCCAATTTTCGAGTGTTTTCTAATAAAAAGAACCTGGTTCTTCTTGGTGTACTACTTACTACTATTTGCAGAATAGTAAAGTAGTAAAGTAAAGATACAGATATTTTACGTGGGAAACACCTAGCTTAAAAGGTGAAAAACCACTACCTACTCCTCAGTAGGATTTGCTCAAATACTTCACTAAAAACTCTGAGCCAAACGGACTTACAAAATAAACTCTTTTGTAATCCTAGAACTAACCCTAATCCTCTTTGTATCAACTAGCCTCTAGCTAATTTCTACAGACTTCAAGCTAACTCTAACTTGAACAATGTGTACCTATTACAATTACCTCTATGAAAGCTGAAAAGATACAATGTTAACACTCCTACTACAACCAACTAGACTCAATGATAAACAGATGGAACTGTTTCTTCTAGTTGAATTGTAGCCTTTGCACAATACTTCTGCTTGCAAATATCCTGGGAATTTTGCTTTCAGAACTTGATTCAATTTAGTCTTTGTTCGTCAAGAATTTTAGCAGTAATACTTAGAGTATTTATAGAGTCAGTTGTTGAGTCCATGGTTTATTTCTGATCCAACTCTACTTGAGTAAACGAGTTCAAATATAACCAACTTCCTTCCTTTATTTCTGTCCTAGCTGAATTTAACTTCTTGCATCTTCATCAGTTTGCAATCTTTTTGTATTAGGAGACATCCTCTTAGTTCTTTGATACTCAGCAATCACTGATATCTCCTATGCTTGTACAATTCTTGTGCCAACTGCTCCGTTCAGGTGTGTATGCTTTGATGGACCTGGTTCAACTTGTCAACATTTGTCAATCTTCAAAACCCATTCAGTGACATGGGCCAACAAATTCCCCCTTTTTGATGATGACAAACTCTGTGCTTTTATCCTGTATACACTTCAAACACTTTGTATATTTTTAAGCATTAATCATTGAGAACCAGGTTCATTAGGTTATAAATATCACTTTTGAAAATTTTGAAACACACAGCACATCTTCCCCCTTTTGGCATCATCGAAAAGTTGCAAAATGATACTTACCAGTTTTTAATTCTTACTCATGGCCAATTTAGGCAACTACAGGTGCAAACATGATTAATCAACACAAGAAAATAATAATTTAAGCTAAATAAGAAATTGAGAAATTTTTCAAAACAACAAGCTTTCAGTGATTAACAGTGATGATCAGCACCAAAACAGATTAAAATCAAAATAGCCAAAACATGAGAAAAACAGAATAAAAACTGAAACAAAAACTAGACACTGTCCCGAACTGGGAACTTGATTGGTCTGGAGGGGGTAGCATTGGACATTCCTAAGGCTGGGAGGGTGCAGATGAGGCTGGGTTATTGGTTTGTAGAATGGACAGCATTTGGTGTAAAACACCTTCATCTTTCTCCTTCTCCTTTGCTAACTCATCTTTGAGAGCATTACGCTCAGCTTCCACCTCAACTAAGCAAGACTTCAATTGAAGGATCTCCATATCCTTTAACTCGCTTTCATGCACCAGAGTATGGAACTTGTTGTTGACTGGTTACTTCCGAGATGAACCAGGTTCATCTGTCAGGGCATTGACAATATAATCACAAGACAGCAGAGTGTCCTTCCCAAAGAAATCCTTTGCAGTAGCCATCTCAGCCATCTTTGTGGAAACTCCAAAAGGAGCAAGAACTGCAGTCAAAATAAATCCATAAGGGATCGCATGGGCTTTGGTGTCATTCACCACTCTGTCCAAGAGATGGATGATAAAAGCTGGCCAATTGATCTGCTTGCCTCTATGTAGACACTCCATGAGGGTTAAATCCATGTAGTTAGCAATGTGTCTTCGTTCTTGTCTGGGCAGCAGGAATTTGATCACAAATTCAAAGAACAACTTGTGCTCAGGCTTCATCTTACTCTTGTACATAGCCCTGGGTTCAAGCTCCTTCTCATTGTCGCAGAAGAATCTGGTGATATTGAGAGTTGAGGCCATTCCATCTAAACAAGGCCATCTCTGCCTCTTGTAGTCTTCATAACCCTCAGTTGGAATGTCTAGAATGACTCCCACTTCTTGAGCATCAAATGAGACTTCAAATCCCTTGACCAATGAGGTGACCCTACCTCTAATGACTGTGGCATTCCCATGAACTCCACAACTTCATTTCTGACCAGTTTTCCTTCCATGCGAAGGACCATGTCCTTCCAGCCTTGCGCTGCCAAAAAATCCAGTAAATACCTCATTCTAGTCTCCTCCAAATCCTTCAAAAACTTTCCCTTCAAGATCGTTCTCTTTCCAAACATGGAAAATCTATCAGTAAACACTTCTCCAACCTCCTTCTCTTCCTCTCCACACCATTCTGGATCATTATCTCTCTTAACAATCTGTACTTTCTTCACCTTCTCTATCTTAGACCTTGTCCTCGAAGCAGTACTCCCAGTGGTGATGGACACAGTAGCTGACTTCTTTGAAGAAGTCTTAGCCTTTTTGGGCTTGGGTGTCTTGATAACCACTGGAGCAGCCTCCCTTTCTTGTTGGACCAGGTCCAACAACTCTTCATCATCAACAATAGCTTCAACAGGCTCCCCTACCTTTGCTTTCCCCTTCTCTGCCTTCTTTCTTTTGCTCTCTTGCAGAGCTTTTTCCAACTTCTCCTCCTCTTCTGGTACATTATTTCTCGTAGCACGTACCCTAGGAACAGGTACACCAACAGAATCAACAGTCTTCCTTTTCTTTGAAGGAACTGAGGCTTTAGACTTTTTGGACTTTGGAGTCCTTCTTTTCTTGGGGTTGTATGAGTCCCCCAGCTTCTTCAGTCTTTCAGTCAAAGTTTCTTCCCAAGAAGAAACATGTTCATCTATTTCCTTCATTAAATTCTCCAACCCAACAGCAGCTTCCTCAACTTCAGTAGTTCCCCCTAAAACCATGACATCTTCTTCAAGATTTTAAAGAATGGGGCCACAAATTGCAAGCATGGTACCATCCTCCCCAGATCCCCTCACATCTACTTCTCCCTCGTTATCAAGATTTTTCTCTTTCCCAAATTTTCTTTGCCTTCTTGGCACTTCCAAATCCACCACAGACCCCACCAACACAAATCAATTTTCAGCAGAATTTAAATCAGAGGTAACTTCAGTATTACCTTTCTCAGCACTGGATGAACCAGGTGCTTTGTCATTGGCTGATTTGAATGAATTATTGGATGATTCTGGTTTGGAGCCTTCCTCAGCATGTAAAAATTCTTCCAAGAATTTTGCTCTTGAACCAGAAGCCACAGATTCGCATGCAATAACCTTAATACGACGGGTTTTGGGGGCTAGGGTAGGGTTTGGTATGGGTTGGGGGATTGTAGAGTGTTCTGGGGTTGATAATTTTTCAGGAGACTCGGAACTATAAACTGAGGGAGATTTTGAGTCAGATTCATAGTTTCCCCCATCATAATCTCTGTTTGGGGATGAGTCAGAAGAAGCTGGTGGAGGAGACAACATGATTTTGATTTTGTTAGATAGAAGAAAATTAAAGAGAGTAGGGATTTTGAGTTGAGTAAGTTGAACAAGGTTCGACTGTTGCTTTATGCACAATGGGTAATGATGGCCTATTTATAACTTGTGGCTGGGGAGATTACAATGGAAGTGTATTAACCCAAGTAGGATACTAATCGATTAAGGGCTGTCAGCGATTGGACATTGATTAGACAATTACTTCCCCCCTAAAACTAGGCTAATTAATTGACACGGGACTTCTTGGAACTGGTTCATTATTTGGGTAAGTACGAGAATTTGAATTTGAACCATAAATGGATAGAGTCCTGCTCATGTATGACTGTACTTGAATTAATACATGTATGGAGATGAGAACGTACCTTGTCAGTCATGTAAACCAGCATGGATGAACCAGGTTCGTCCTGTTAAAATTCTTTATTTTGCCTCAATTCACAAAGATAGAAAAACATCATTAGTAACTAGGGAATCATATTAATACATGGCAGAAGAGTATGGCAATAAATACATAGTACTGAGCAATGATTAATCTGATTAATTACCTAATTAAAATTTTCTAGCAAAAAAAAAACTTCTTTTTTTTTTAATTTTTCAGTTTTTTTTTTCTAGATTTTTTTTTTCATTTTTGTTTTTCAATTAGGTGATCTTAATCATCCCTAATTCAAGTATGTTTCTCTCATAATGCTCCCTACTCAATGCTTTGGTAAATATATCAGCAATTTGACAATTAGTAGCACAGAATTCGATTGAGATTATTCCATTTTCATAGTTATCCCTCAGGAAATGGTGCCTAACATCTATATGCTTAGTTCTCTTGTGATGAACCGGATTCTTAGTCATACTAATTGCACTAGTGTTATCACAGTAAATAGGAATTCATCCCACATCTCTACCAAAGTCCAGGAGTTGTTTCTTGATCCATAGCAACTGGGCACAGCAAGAGGCTGCATCCACATATTCAGCCTCAGCAGTAGACAAGGCTAATTAATTTTGTTTCTTGGTGGCCCAAGAGACAAGGTAGGAGCCCAAAAAGTGAGCCATGCCTGAAGTACTTTTCCTTTCAACCAGGAAACCTGCATAATTAGCTTCAGCATATCTTACAAGGTCAAAATTACTACCTTTAGGATACCAAAGGCACAGATCAGTGGTGCCCTTCAGATATATTAAAATTCTTTTTACTGCAGTGAGGTGGGACTCCTTTGGATTGGCTTGAAACCTAGCACATATTCCCACACTAAACACAATATCAAGTCTACTTGCAGTAAGATAGAGTAGAGACCGAATCATCCCTCTTTATGTCTTCTGATCAACGGATGAACCAGGTTCATCCACATCCAATTTTGTAGTTGTGGCTATTAGGGTATTTATCTCCTTTGAATCCTCCATTTTGAATTTCATGAGGAGTTCTTTCACATACTTCTATTGATGTATAATTGTTCCATATGGAGTTTGTTTGATTTGCAAACCTAAGAAGGTTAGCTNGTATCTATCTCCTTTGAATCCTCCATTTTGAATTTCTTGAGGAGTTCTTTCACATACTTCTGTTGATGTATCATTGTGCCATGTGGAGTTTGTTTGATTTGCAAACCTAAGAAGAAGGTTAGCTCACCCATCATACTCATTTCAAACTCACTCCCCATTAATGTAGCAAATTCCTTGCTAAGCTTTTCAGTAGTTGCCCCAAATATGATATCATCAACATATATGTGCACAATTAGAAGATCTTTTCCTTTTTCCTTTAGGAACAAAGTACTGTCTATCTTGCCTCGTTTGTACCCATGTTCCAGTAGGAATTTTGACAATCTCTCGTACCAAGCTCTAGGTGCTTGCTTGAAACCATAGAGAGTCTTGTCAAGTTTATATACATGATCATGTGACTCTTTTCTTTCAAAACCAGGAGGCTGTTTTACAAATACATCTTCCTTCAAATAGCCTTTAAGAAAGGCACTCTTTACATCCATCTGATGAAGAGTGAATTTCATGTATGCAGCAAATGCTATAAGAAGTCTGATTGCCTCCAATATTCCCACAGGAGCAAAGGTCTCATCATAGTCAATTCCCTCTTCTTGGTTGTATCCTTGAACAACGAGTCTAGCCTTATTTCTTGTAACAATTCCATCCTCATCGAGCTTGTTCCTGAAGACCCACTTGGTGCCAATTACTGATCTGTCTAGTGGCCTGGGTACCAAGTTCCATACTTGACTCCTCTCAAATTGATTCAGCTCTTCTTGCATGGCTGTTACCCAATCAGCATCTTGCAGGGCTTCAGCAATGTTCTTTGGTTCAATCAAGGATAGAAATGCATCAAACGCACACAGATTTTTCAAGGAGGATCTAGTTTTGATTCCAGATCTCAAGTCTGTTATGATGTTCTCAAGAGGGTGAGAACTCTGATATCTGTGTGGTTTGAGTACCAGTTGTTCACTTCTGGATTGTTCCATGTTGTCTTGTAGTTGTGGAATAGGATCAGGGCGGCCAGCATTTTTATGTAGAATTCCCCATGTCGAGTTGCGTGGGGTTGTTGAACCTGGTCCATCACCTGTTCCATCTGCCATAGGTGTTTCAATGTGGTCATTGCTCTTCACCAGTCCAAGCTCCTCATCTTTTGGTTCCTGTCTCTCAGATAAAGTGTTAGTTTCATCAAAGACAACATGTACACTTTCTTCAACACACATAGTTCTTTTATTGTATATTTTATAAGCTTTGCTATGTGTTGAATATCCCAAGAACACTTCCTCATCACTCCTGAGATCAAATTTTTCTAGAGAATCTTTGCCATTATTATGCACATAACACTTGCATCCAAAAGCCCTAAGATGGTATATGTTGTGCTTTCTCCCTTTAAGTAATTCATAGGAAGTTTTCTCTACCAGAGGTCTGGTCATGCATCTATTCATAATGTAGCATGCAGTTTTAGTTGCTTCTGCCCAGAAGCTATAAGGTAGTTTGCTTGATAGAAGCATGGTTCTTGCCATGTCTTCAAGAGTTCTGTTTTTCCTTTCAACAACCCTATTTTACTGTGGGGTTCTACGAGCAGAAAAATTGTTATTCACACCATGTTCATCACAGAACTCAGCAAACTTGGTATTCTCAAACTCAGTACCATGGTCAGATCTTATTGATGCCAGTTGATGTCCCATTTGATTTTGAGCTTTCTTAACAAATGAGGTGAACATATCAAATGCTTCATCCTTAGATGACAGGAATAAGGTCCAAGTGAACCTTGAAAAATCATCAACTAGCACCATCACATATCTCTTACCACATCTACTTAAGGTTCTCATAGGACCGCATAGATCCATATGAACCAGTTCCAACGTCTGCTGGTACTGACCATTTTCTTACTTTTGAAAGAGGACCTTACCTGCTTCCCCCTAGCACATGCCTCACAAAATTTTTCTTCCTTGAACTTAATGTTAGAAAGTCCTACCACTAAGTCCTTAGAGACTAGTTTGTTAACTTGAGCTAGACTTGCATGACCAAGTCGTTTGTGCCACAGGAGGGGATCACTGTCCGACACACTTAGACAAGTGAGTTTATTTTCAGACAGTGTGGACAAATCTATGACATAGATGTTATTCATTCTTTTTCCCTGCAAAACAATCTTGTCAGTAAGCAGGTTAATCACAAAATATTTTGTGAAAGTAAAAGCAACCAGGTTACCTCTGTCACATAGTTGGATACACTGATCAGACTATATTTCAAGCCATCTATTAGATACACATGTTCAATAGATCGTGTATCATCCTTACCTACCTTACCAACCCCAATGATTTCACCTTTCTTTCCATTTCCAAAAGAGACATTTCCTCATTTGAGACTTTCAAGTGAAAGGAACTGTTCCATGTTCCAAGTCATATGCTTTGAGCAGCCACTATCCAAGTACCAAATCTGGCTGCCTCCTCTCACTTGAACCTACAAAAGGAATCAAAGGCTAGTCTTAATAACCCAAACTAGTTTGGGTCCTTTTCTATGAGAGAATGGATGAACCAAATTTTTCCTGGCCCAATTTGGCAGCCAGTTTTTCCCTTTTACAATCCTCTTATTTTTTTGACTGGCCTGATCTTTTGCAGTACACTCATATTTGTAGTGTCCAGTCTTACCACAATGGGTGCAGATTTTGTTCTCAGGAAGAGTGAGATACTTGTTTTTGGGATCCCACATGGGCAATTGACTTCCAAATCCAATCCCTCTCCTATTGCTACTATGATTCTCTTGAAGTCATATCAGTGCGTCAAAGGATTTATTCCATTTACAAGCTTGATCTAATTCATGTTTGACTTTGCCAAGATCTTCTTTAAGAGATCTTATTTGCTCATCCTTGGCATACATTTTATCTTTCAGTTTACCTAAGTCTTCTTATAACATAGCATGAGAGTGATCAACTACCTTTTTACTGGATCCTAGTCTTAACTTTAGGTTACAGATTTTAGCTCTAGAATCTCAGTTTCGAGTGGAAGAACCTGGTTCATCAAGACAGTGTTTTTCTTTTCAGATTCACTGACCCTTATTTCAGGGTCCATGCATTTTGCTTTTACCATTGCACACTCTTTAGATAGTTGATTTTTCTCTTTGGTTGTTTCCTCAGAATCATCTATGAAGTCAAGTAGCAACTCAGAGAGTTTCTCCTTAGATAAAAACTTTATTTTAGTTTTAAGATGTGAGATACTTACCTCTGGTTCTTTATAAGTCTCCTCATCAGATTCTCTAATTTCCATGAGAGCCTGATCTTCTGTCTCACCATCTTCTGATTCTTCATCTGAACTTTCCCTCCAAGCAGCAACCATAGCCTTTGTAGTGGTTTTCTTGGGTTGGACTAGTTCCTTCTTCCTGTTGTTTCTTTCATATCTCTCCTTCCTCCATTCTACTTCCCACTTAGGGCAGTTTTTGATGAGTTGATCTGTCTTTCCACACTTGTAGCATCCCTCATTAGCTGACCTTTCTGGTGCCTTTGCCTTGTTGAAGTTTCCTCCCCTGGAGATGCCCTTCTTCCTCATGAGAAAGTTTCTGAATTCTTTGGTTATCATGGCCATCTCATCCTCCTCCAGATCAGCTCCCTCAGTGATCCTCAGTGCTAGACTTCTCTCCTTCTTTGGGGCATCCATCTTCATGGTTTGCCTTCTGAGTTCATAAGCAGTGAGGTTTCCAATCAACTCATCCAGTCTAAGGGTTGCCATATTTTTGGATTCCTGGATAGTAGTGATCTTGCTTTCCCAGGAGATAGGCAAAACCCTTGTCAAGATCTTCTCTACCTTGTCTTCTTCAAGTATGATTCTTCCAAGAGACTTGAGTTCATTTGTCAAGGTTGTGAACCTTGTGTACATTTCCTGAATTGTCTCTCCTTCTTTCATAGTGAAGTTTTCATACTGAGAGTATAGTAGTGTACCTCTAGACCTCTTCACTTGAGTTGTTCCTTCATGGGCTACTTGTAGAGTATCCCAGATTTCCTTGGCAGTGGTGCAGGCAGCCCTAGTCTTAGATACATCTACACCTTCAGTAGTTTTCTTCATTTTTGCAAGTGGCCCATCAGTGATTATGTCCCAGAGTTCATAGTCCTCTCCAATAAGGTGGTCCTTCATTCTATTCTTCCACCAAGAATAGTACTGGCCATTGAAGAGTGGTGACCTTGCAGTTGATTGACCTTCCCAGTTCCCAGGTGGTGCACTCATCTTCATCTTTTCCAAGGTGTTAGCCTTTTCAAGGATAACCTTCTCTGATACCAATTGATGTATTAGATGTTAATACTACACAATATTATAAGTTAATTGTGCAGTACCCAATTTTCGAGTGCTGTCTAATAAGAAGAACCTGGTTCTTCTTGGTGTACTACTTACTACTATTTGCGCAATAATAAAGTATTAAGTAAAGACACAAATATTTTACGTGCAAAACACCTGGCTCAAAAGGTGAAAAACCACGACCTACTCCTTAGTAGGATTTGCTCAAACACTTCACTAAAAACTCTGAGCCAAACGGACTTACAAAATAAAATCTTTTGTAATCCTAGGACTAACTCTAATCCTCTTTGTATCAACTATCCTCTAGCTAATTTCTACAGACTTCAAGCTAACTCCAACTTGAACAATGTGTACCTATTACAATTTCTTCTATGAAAGCTGAAAAGATACAATGTTAACACTCCTACTACAACCAACTAGACTCAATGATAAACAGATGGAACTGTTTCTTCTAGTTGAACTGTATCCTTTGCACAATACTTATGCTTGCAAATATCCTGGGAATTTTGCTTTCAGAACTTGATTCAATTTAGTCTTTGTGCGTCAAGAATTTCAGCAGTAATACTTTGAGTATTTATAGAGTCAGTTGTTGAGTCCATGGTTTATTTCTGATCCAATCTACTTGAGTAAACGAGTTCAAATATAACTCAACTTCCTTCCTTTATTTCTGTCCTAGCTGAATTCAACTTCTGTCATCTTCATCAGATTGCAATCTTTTCGTATTATGAGACATCCTCTTAGTTCTTTGATACTCAGCAATCATTGATATCTCCTATGCTTGTACGATTCTTGTGCCAACTTCTCCGTTCAAGTGTGTATGATTTGATGGACTTGGTTCAACTTGTCAACGTTTGTCAATCTTCAAAACCCATTCAGTGACATGGGCCAACATGGACTAACATAAACACTGTGAAGTATGCAAGCATGCGTTAATGGATTGATCCTTAGAAAACGTCTCTCGAATTTAATAAGAAATTCAACAAGATCCTTCGATTACTTAAGAGAATCAATGAATTAAGTCAAATAAAACAACGCAAAGATAATCACCAATATATTCCTCTTTCGATTAAATAAATTGATGAATAAAGTTGCAAAAATTCAAAACTCCATAAACGAATTCAAGCATGAACTAGAGTTAACATCCACGAATATTTATCAAAAAACATATCCGTCAAACCCTACAGGAAATTACTCCATAATCATGGAGGAGGTCATCAGTAATATAATTAAAGAATCACAAAACATCAATCTCACGTTACATTTCAAACTCTCGTATTGAACTGATGGAAATATGATGAAAACCTATGTCTTGAAGCCTCGAATGCTCTCCCAAAGCTTCCAAGGTCCAAAGTTTCTTCTAAAACGTCTTTTTGGTGTATTTATACAATGTAGGAATGGCCCCGGATGAATCTACCATTTCCAAGCTGAACTAGGAAAAATACTCTAAGAAATTTGTACACGCGTGTCGCCCCATGCAGGGGCGCTAGTGGAGAAGTTCAGAGAGCACGTTCTGATGTGAAACAACACAAAAGCATTGCCCCGCCGCCTTATGAGCCACCCCATGTGGCACGACTCTGCACGTTTTACAGAGTACCTTTGTTTCGTCAATTTTTGATATCCAGACTCGGCCCTCGGCCTCGAAATGTGATCCCGGTTTAATTCCTTGGGCTTTTACTCAGACTTCAAAGCTCCAACTTGTTAATTTAGCTCCCGGATATCTTTTTAACTCGAAATCACCTCCTACAAGGCATAAAATACATAATAAGTGCAATACACTAACATTTGTTCTCAAACACAAGTAAAATGCAGTAATTGGAGTGTAAACTATGACTAAAACACGTGATTCTATCCTACCATCAATACCCCACACTTAAACCATTGCTCGTCCTCGGGCAATCAAACTGCACTTCACATAGAGATGACCTTCTTATCAGACAACTTCCTTAACACATCATGCCAAGAATATTTAAAATAGACTAAGCACCCTATCATAGCATCATAATCTCAAGACTCAACTCAAAAGCACCACGCGATTTTCACAATATGCTCACTTATTCCAACACAGAGGTCAAAGAATTCACCTTACCTTCACAAGTCATGCGCCTTCCACAAATATTAGAGAGTAATTCCACACACAATAAAAATCAAGAATAATTAGGAACTAAGATAGAAATAATTCACTCACTCTTAGAATTAAGATTCATATGCCACAAAAGACGTACCATATTCTTTCCCGTAGTGTAACACTCTACTAATAGAGCTCATTCAGTTAAGGATCAAGTAGGACTCTGGTTGGTTGTATTGCAGGCTGCGGGACAGGTATGATACATTTGGATATAGTGACTACACCTCCCTGAGCACTTTAATACATGTATATTAACACATTAAACCCCACACTTATGTTGAACCAAACCCCAACCTTCATTCATAATAGCATCAAGATACCAATATCTTTAAACACAAACAAGATTAGAACTATCACTAGCATGGAATCCATTTTTTCTTTTCCAAGTTCTGATTTTTTTTGTTTTTTTCAATCGAACTCTTCTGTTGAGCCGAGAGTCTCCCAGTATCAGCCTCTCTACCCTTTCGAGGTAGGGGTAAGGTCAGCATACACTCTACTCTCCCCAGACCCTACTAGTGGGATTTTACTAGGTACTTATTTAGGAGTCAAGAATTGATCCTAGGCATCACAACTAAGGCACTCACTACTTTCAAGGTACAATAACGTCAAAAAAGTCATCTCCCTTTAACACCTAGAACAAGACTTCACCACTCCTACTAAAAGAAAAATAACTACACCCGGTATAACAAAACCCTTGGAAAAGAACTGCGGCACAAAGAAAAACTAAGGGAAAATTGTTATACTACTTATGAAAACAAAATACTTTTTATTCTACTTTGATCCCTCAAGAAGGAAGCTGAGGAAATCCATCATTGAGAAAAGTAAAAAAATACAAAATCAAAAGAAATGATTAACAAATGAAACGATTACAAACACACGTATACATATACATTCCCCACCCCACATTTTAAATTGTGGCATGTCCCCAGGACATAAATAAGAAACAAGAGGTAAAGAAAACTTCCCTGAATTATCTAGTCGGGATCTCCTTTGCACGTTCGACCCAGTGTACACAACCACGCTGAGAGATTCTTTTCAGCATTCTTTGGGTACACCCCACACTTATCCGCTTCACTCATTCCGATTTGCTCTTTAATCCCCCCCCCCCCCCTTTCTCCTTCCATTTTGAAGACTATCCTTTCATCCCTCACTTGAGCATGAGCTGCCTTTCCTGAATATCTAGAATTGCTCTGCCCGTAGCCAAGAATGGTAATCCTAAAATCATATGGACCTCCCTATTTTCCTCCATGTTCACCACAAGGAAATCTAAGGGAACACAAATTTATCTACCCGAACCAGCACATCTTCAACGACTTCTTCGGGTAGGATTGTGGTCTGATCCGCCAGCTGCAAGGACACAGGTATCGACCTGATTTCTCCAATATCACCCTCTAATTTCTTGAAAATATACAAAGGCATAAGATTAATGGATGTACCCGAATCATATAAAGATTTTTTAAATTTAGTACTTACTAAAGAGCAGGGTATAGTAAAACTCCCTAGATCTCCACATTTTTTAGGGAGCTTATTTTGCAAGATGGCACTACAATGCTCTGTTAGCTTGACAACCGATGTCTCTTCCACTTTTCTCTTCTTGGACAATATCTCCTTCACGATTTTAGAATAAGCTGGCATCTGTGAAAGCACCTCTATGAAAGGTATATTCACATGCACTTGCTTGAGCACTTCTAAAAGCACCCGAATTGTTTATCTAGATTTTCTCTTCTTTGTTTCTTGGGGAAAAGTAGAGCAGGCATTTATTTGCTCTGTTCAGTCTCATTAAATATTGCTTTATCATATCTTATTATTCTGAGCTTTACTCTTTCCCTTTTTTTTCCAGATCCTCATCTACCATCACTTCTCCTTTTGAATGTTGTTATTCTTCTGCTGGCCCACAATCTCTACTTGTCTCTCAATCAGCTCTTCCTTTTTCTTTGCTATGGGATCCTCCAACTCGTTCCCACTCCTCAAAGACACTGCATTATTTTTCTCTTTTGGATTTCTTTCAGTATCAGCAGGGAGCATTCCTGGAACCTTTTTAGACAATAGAGTAGCTAGTTTCCCAACCTGTCTTTCAAGGTTTCAGAAAGTCGTGCCTAGTTCATTGATAGCTACACCATGTTCTCGTATAGTTGAGCTATAGTTTTCAAGCCTCTCATATGTCTTAATAATAAAGGCCTTCATCAGATCTTCCATGCTAGACTGATTGGACTATGGAGGATGATATTGTTGCCTCTACTGATTTTGAAAACCTTGAGCTCTTTGTCCTTGGGGTCTAGAGTTATTTTACTGCCATGAGTTTAGACTACCATTTGGTGAGTTCCACGAAAATCTCGGGTGCCTCTGTCCCATAGGATTGAAATTATTACCACTCTGGTAGTTGCCTCTATCAAAGCTTCCCACAACATTTACTGCTTCATCTGCAGCTACAGCCTAACACTCATCCATTAGATGACCCATTCCACTGAAATCACAAATTGGTGATGGTTGGCTTTAGACCTTGGCTAAGGTCAACTTTCTTATCTTTTTTGCCATGGCGTTCAGTTGGGCTTGCACTGTTGTGTTAGAATCTACTAGATGAACTCCAATTGATTTTCTTCTATCATTACTCTCAAAAGGACACTGGTTAGCATCTTCAGAGAGCTCATCAAGTATTGCCACAATCTCCTCAGGAGTCTTCTTCATTAAAAGACCTCCGACTGTAGTGTTTAGAGTTCGTCCTGAGGAAATGTGTCAATCCATCCCAAAAGTTTTGGAGTTGAATCCACAATTCAATCCTATTATGCTGACACTTCCTCATTATCTCCTTGAATCTTTCCCAAGCCTCGAAAACTGTTTGGTGTATGTCTGGCAGAAGTTGTGAACTTCCCTTCTGAACTTCACTGTTTTTGCACTTGAGAAGTATATGTCAAGAAACTTTCTAGTCATATCTTCACATGTCCGGATGGACCCCGTTGGTAAGCTATGAATCTAGTGCTTCGTGTCATCCTTCAGTGAAAAGGGGAATTCCCTTAAGTATACTACATCTTTTGACACTCCGTTGTACTAGAAGGTGTTCATGATTTTCTCAAAATCCATCAAGTGAGTGTTAGGATCTTCATTCACATTCCCTCTGAAGATACAGTTGTTCTGGATAGTTTGGAGCAAGCCTTGCTTCAACTCAAAATTATACTATGCTACTCGTGGAGGTCTGAAACTGGACAATCTCTGATTATAGACTGGTCTGGCATAATCACTCAATGTTCTACCATGCCTGGGTACAGCATTCTCGAAATGGACTTCATCCAAGGGTCAAATTAAATTGATTCTTCGACCCCCATCATCGTTGATGGTCTCATCAGCAGCTCTAGGGGCTGACTCAACTGCTATTCGTGTAGCTTCTTGCCTCTGCTCTGCTGCCTCTCTTGCAGCTAAATCTACTTCGTCTTCACCGTTTTTAGCCATGTGCTCTGGGGTTGAAGGTTGTCCCAAAAAATTTCCGATGAGTTCTTTCTCTTTCCTTAATTGTAGCAGACTCTTTTCCACCTCTGTATGGTAAGGAATCAATTCCTTTAAAGACGATCGAGTCATACACCAGAGAAGTCAATCTGTTGCCTGCACGCGAAAGAGGAAACCCGTAAAGAATAAAATAAAAAAATTCCTGAATTAGCACTAAAAACTAATTTGAACACTATTGATTTCTAATCCACTGCAACGGCGCCGAAATTTGACGAGTGCAAAACAAAACACAAAATTGTTGCTCACTAATCAAAGATAGTATAGTATAATATCACCTCCACATGGATTGGATTTAAACAATGTTCAAGTAATCCTGGTTTAATCACAATTCAAGAGGATAAACACTTGAGTTAAATGATTATGATCTAAATTTAACTACTAGAATAATGTAATTGATAATTGACAGCAAGGAATTGGGGATTCGCAGAGTGCTTTCATATCAATGTGATAGATAAGGGTTTGACAGTATAGGTGTAAGATATCTATTTGGGATTTAACTCTAGTTTATTCACTCTAATATTCTAGTGATTCTCACGAATTCACTCGATGATTAGTTCAAACATGTAGTCACGACTCCTCTCTCGATTAAATCTTAACTCTATGCGGTGAACTAATATAAGCACTGTGAAGTATGCAAGCATGCGTTAATGAATGATCCTTAGGAAAACGCCTCGAATATTCTCCTTACTTGATTTAATAAACAATTCAACAAGCTCCTTCGATTACATAAGAGAATCAATGAATTACGTCAAACAAAATAATCCAAAGATAATCACAAGATATTCCTCTTTCAATTAAATAAACTAACGAATGAAGTTGCAACAATTCGAAACTCCATAAACGAATTCAAGCATGAACTAGAATTCAAATCCCCATATATTTATCAAACCACTATATCTGTCAAACCCTAAGGGAAATTACTCCATAATCATAGAGAAAATCATCACAAATATAATAAAAGAATCAGAGAACATCAATCTCACGTACAATTCGAACTCTCGTATTGAATTGATGGAAAGATGATGAAATCCAAACTCCTCGACCCCCGAATGCGATCTTAATTTAGTCCCTTGGGCTTTTACTCAACCTTCAAAGCTCCAACTTGTAAATTTAGCTCCCGAATATCTTTTTTACTCGAAATCACCTCCTACAAGGTGTAAAACACATAATAAGTGCAATACACTAACATTTAATCTCAAACACAAGTAAAATGCAATAGTTGGAGTGCAAACTATGACTAAAACAAATGATTCTAGCCTACCATCAACACGTCAAAAGTTAAGCAGGAAATAAAAGTGGCTCAAATATGCATCGTCGGTGCGGGTATCATCAGAGGTGCCAAAGTACATTGCAAGGTGCCATCAGAGGCCAACATTACATTGTGAGGAACCAATGATAATGCCCTGGACAATGCCTTGCACTGTCTAAGGATGTGACTTTTCATTGCCTTGCGACGTCTTCTTTTATTGATCTATTTTGTAGCTTCGAGATACCATTTTGTGCAACTTTTCTCAACTTCATGTCCAAGAATTCCTACACATAAAATAAACTCAATTAAGCTCAATTGTCGCACAAATTAGCATCCAAACAACAAACAAGTAAGGTGAATAACATCAAAATATATGGAATTATAGCACGACATTATGTCGCACAAATTATGTAAACATTGGGCCGGTCATTTTGAGCATTTGCATTCTATTCAGATATTTGAAGTTTTAAGAGGCATCGTATGATGTATTATGAGTTGTGGGAATCGTTAGTTTTGGTTTTCAAGTTATTCAGAATCGATTTGGTAGAAAGAATTTCATTGTAAAAGCTTTAAGTTGGAAGAGTTTACCAATTTTGACTTTTGTGAATTTGACCCTGGAACAGAGTTTTGATAGTTCCGTTAGGTCGAAGGGTGACTTAGGACTCATGCATTTAGAAGGTTCATAAGTTTGACCAGAAGTTGACTTTGTGAATATTGGATTCAGATTGTCATTCCGGGAACTCAAATAGCTTCATTACATCATTTAGGGCTTGTGTGTTGGACTATGGAACTCCTCACCCACTAAAAAGAGAAGAGGTCTCTTCAACTAATATATTCTTCAAAGACCATTGCCAGCTACTGCTAGTCACAAACAAGCCCTTCAGCAAAATTTGAGTTCATTCCGAGTTGATTTGTAATGTTTCGACGCGAGTTTTGGAAGTTGAAAATTCAAGTTCACTTAAGTTTGTTTGAGGTGCTATTCCTTATTTCAATGTTGTGATGTGTGATTTGAGACCTCGAGTAAGTGTGTGTTATGTCACGAAACTTGTTGGTATATTCGGATGGGGTCCCGAGGGCCTCGGGTGAGTTTCGGATGAGGTTCGAACCATTTCGCATTTGGTCAAGGTTGCTGGTTCTAGTGTTTCCGCATCTGCAGAAGAATGGATGCAGATGCAGACAGTTTGTCATAGAAGATAAATAAGGCTTGGCTGGGGATCATCGCAGATGCGGAGGAAGAGGCGCATCTGCGTGTGTGGAGAAGCGGAAGTTGTGATAGGAGAAGCGGGTAAGTGCGCAGAAGCATGTTTTGTCTCGCACATGCGCTTGCACGGAAGCGGAGTCTGTTGCACAGGTGTGGAAGTGCAGACCTCCATTATTTTTGCAGAAGCGGGAATTTTGAAGCGACGCTACAGAAGCGGCCCTTTGTTCGCAAAAGCAAAAATCGCTGGGCAGAAGCTATATTTTCGATGGTTGGTCGTTTTATTCTCATTTTGAGACTTGGAGCTCGATTTTGGGCGACTTTGAAGAGGAATTCCATCACAAGGATTGGGGTTAAGTGTTTTATACTCGGTTTTGATTATATTTCGTGATTCTATCTTCGTTTTTGGTAATTGAATTATGAATTTTAAAGAGAAATTTGGGGGGTTTTGCTTAAAGTTTCATAGAATGAATTTTCGAGTTTTGAACATCGATTCAAAGTCAGATTTGAGTGAAAATAGTATGGTTGGACTCGTATTGAATGGGTTGTCGGATTTTGTGAGTTTTGTTGGTTTCTGAGGTGCGGGCCCAGATTTGGCTTTTTGGTCGATTTTGGGATTTTGATTAAAGATTCAACCTTTATCGATTGAGTTTGTTTCCTTTGGTGTTATTTGGTGTATTTGGGTTTCTTTTGGCTAGTTTTGAGCCGTTCTGAGGTTGGTACAAGGGAGATGGCATTTTAGAGCATCGCTTGGCTTGCTCGGTATTGGATTTGGCTTGTTCTAGGGAAGTAACACTTCTAAACTTAGTGCTTAGGGTATGAAACCCTGAATTATGTGTTATGTGATGGATGTCGAGGTGACGCGCATTCTAGATGATGGGCATGTGGGAATGCACCGTGTGAATTGTTATTGAATGGATTCCATGGAACTGTGTAGCTATCTTCTCTGAATATTTTACTGTACTCTATGTGTTAGAGCACCTGAGTTTTAATTGATGCTAGAAATCATGTTTAGGCTATATGTTGGTATTATTGGGACCCACAGTGGTCTCTCTTTGCTATTGAGTTATTTTCTTAATTTCAATTATTACTCAGTCGCATTCATCATTAGATATCATATTTCAATCTCTATTATCGTAAATTGTCACATCCCGTATAATTTATTAGGGCTTCTTAACATGAGCATTGTGATCCCAAGATAATGGAGAGATTAATTACTCAGTAAGGCCGAGGGCCTAATTGTGAGTGATAATTAAGAGATCGAGTTGCACGCTGCAACATGTTTTATTCATGTCTAGATCTGGCTTCTAATAGCGCATGGGACGAAGGAGCCCCTCCAGAGTCTGCACACCCACAGTGAGATATTATATTTTGGATGGAGTTCCCTGGGCATGGAGTTTCCCTATATATTCACATTTGGGATGGATTTCACTGGGCATGGAGTTGCCCTATACTTTTATATTTGGGATGGAGTTCCCTGGGCTAGATTGGCCGTACACGGCACTGAGTGACTGACTGTTAGTTGCTATTTATATTGAGGATAGATCTTCCCTGGGTTGGACCTGCCCCGTACAGTTCAGAGTGATTGAGTACTCTGGGCGTGTGAGTACATGATTTCATCACTAAGATGCATAGAATTTGACATGCGTACTTGAAATACATGCAAAGAGATGCATTTCCTTCTCCTACCCAGTTTTTGGTGACATTCATGATTTCACCTGTATATTGACAAGTATGCATAGAGATGTATTTTCCTTATGCTATCTAAAAATGAAATATCTTATTTATTGTTGAAAGGTTTTTTTGGGGGAAAATTCACACATTCCAAACATGCTCATCTATCTTTGAGGTTCTTCGGTGAATGATTTGAGATCTACTGTTATACTTGAAAAGCATGCCTATTTTTCTGTAACTATGAACGACCTTTTTTTCTTGTACCATCTTTATTATAATGTTATGAAATGTTGGACTCCGACCCTCGTCCAAGCTTGTCACTACTATCAACCTAAGGTTAGGTTTGTTACTTATTGGGTACATGGGGTCAGTTGTGCTCATACTACACTTCTGCACCTTGCGTGCAGATGTTGGACGCTCATGTTGCTGTGTACGGCGGGAGCTAGATTTGAAGATGTACCTGCATTCCAGTCATAGCTGCCTCTTGATCTTGGTAGCTTTAGTATTTCAGATATGTTCTTGTATATTTCAAACAGATTCAAGGGTGATCGAACTCGAGGGCCAAGGTTGTTCAATTCATTTGGTTTGCATTTATTTTTTGTACAACTAATTTCAATATTAATTTATATATTTTCTCTATTTCTGTCAAGTTATATCACGTATCCCTAAAACCATGTGTAAAACCAATTGTTATCCATTTTTATGGTAAACAGTTTGGCGCCCACCATGGGGCTAAGGATAATAGTGATTGCCTGACACTAACCTTCGTAACACACACTATTTTTCACTTGTACTTGTGAGTATCTTTGATTCCAGGATCAACATGTCGAACTCTCAGGCAGCACCCGTACACGTGGACAATGACTTCGATCATCATGATGAAAATGACAACATAGCACTAGGGAATGATGTACCTCTAGTTGGCCTCGATGGAGTTTTGAATGTAGATCCAATAGACGTCAACTCCCATGTAGACATTAATGCAAATTTGGCTGTCGATCCCAAAAGTAGCATCCGCAGGAATGGTCGATCGGCCGCTCAGAGCACACACCACAACGAAGAAGGCGTAATCAGCCTTCGGGTGATCCTCGAGATGTTGCAGGCTAAACAAGCCACAATAGCACAACTATAAAACCAGAACCATGCACCAAACAGGATCGAGTCCAAGTCGTCCCAAGAAGTTGTTCACAGGGTCGAATCAGCATCAAGGAAATCAAATGGAAATTAATCATGGACCAATCCCGCGATCATGAAGATGCTCAAGGAACTAACAAATCGAGTTAAATCAGGGGAAAAGAAAATCAAAGAAAACGACAAGAAGGTGGGGACCTATAATTCTAGGATTGATCAAATCCCGGGGGAACCACTAATATTGAAGGGTTTGGATTCCAAAAAGTTCGTACAAAAGCCCTTCCCCCCGAGCGCGACTCCCAAAACCAATCCCCAAGAAGTTCTGCATACCCAAGATTCCTAAGTATAATGGAACGACCGACCCCAACGAGCATGTCACCTCTTACATATGTGCAATTAAAGGGAATGATCTGGAGGACGACGAGATCGAATCTGCTTTAGTAAAGAAATTCGGGGAGACCCTTTCAAAGGGACCAATCATATGGTACCATAATTTACCACCTAACTCTATTGATTCTTTTTCCATGCTTGCAGATTCCTTTGTAAAAGCACACATCAGAGCCATAAAGGTCGAGACTAGGAAGTTGGACCTCTCCAAGGTAAAGCAGAAAGATAACGAGATGCTCAGAGAGTTTGTGTCTCGGTTCCAAATGGAACGAATGGATCTACCATTCGTCACCGATGTTTGAGCCGTTAAAGCTTTCACTCAAGGACTAAATGTACGAAGCTCAGTGGCTTCACAGCAATTGAAGCAGAACTTGAATGAATATTCGGATGTTACCTAGGCCGATGTGCATAATCAATATCAATAGAAGATTAGAGTCGAAGATGACCAGCTGGGGGCTCCTTCCGGGTCCATTTATCCTATAAGGCCCATCGATAGAGTCAAAAGAGACATTGATCAAGAACTAAGGTTGAACAGTGATCGATACCGGTCGTATAATGGATATCATAGGGGAAATGAACCTGGGCGCAACCCTGTATGAGGTGAAAGAAGAAATGATCTGGGCTAGAGCTCTCGAGGGATCATGAACAAGAATGGTTTCGAAAAATACCAGACCTAAAAAAGCACCATGACTGTCAGAATATAACTTCAATTTTGACTCATCCGCCATTGTGTTGGCTATCGGACGCATCAAGGATACTAAATGGGCTTGACCTATACAGACCTATCCAGCCGAGAGAAATCCCAACCAAATGTGCAAGTATCATGGCACCTATGGCCACAGAACGGAAGATTGCAGACAGTTGAGAGAGGAAGTACCCCGGTTATTCAACGATGGGCACCTTCAGGAATTCCAAAGTGATCGAGCCAAGAATTATTTCAGGAAAAGAGATTCCAACAGACAGAATGAGCAAGAAGAAATACAACACGTCATTTACATGATTGCCGGAGGGGTAGATATTCCCCAAGGGCCAATGTTAAAATGCACCAAGGTGTCGATCACATGGGAGAAGCGAACTCGGGATTACATACCAGAAGGAACCTTGTCTTACAATGACGAGGTTGCAGAAGGAATTATACAACCCCATAATGACACACTGGTAATATTTGTACTCATAAATAAGAGTCAAGTCAAACATGTTTTAATTGATCCAGGTAGTTTGGCCAACATCATACGGTCGAGGGTCCTAGAACAACTCGGCCTACAAGATCAAGTTGTGCCCGCAGCCCGAGTGCTAAACGGATTCAACATGGCATGTGAAACCACTAAAGGCGAGATAACTTTGCCAGTGAACGTGGTTGGGACCATCCAGGAATCGAGTACGACATGAGGTATATTACGTGGCGCCTTCCTGAGATTCCTTGCAAGGGCGACGTAAGGCTAGGCAACTGATACCAGTGTAGTTGATGTCCGCTAACTGAGGTCCCCTCCATACGCTAGGCGAGATTGTCAGTGTCGTACAGGAAAAATAATGTCAAGAGAAATTGAAAGAACAGAAATAAGAATTGAAAGAAAGCTTGATTGCATTAATGAAAGCTATTACAAAAGGCAACGCGGTGTCGAGGGGGAGAGACACCGGTACAGAGAATTGTTTTCTTGCTAGAAAGTTTTGAATGCTTGATCCCCTCTAATAATGCTTAAAACAATAAACCAAAGTTACAAGACTTGACCTAAATAAGCTAGAGAATCATAATGGAAATACATGAAATAAAACTACTCTATATTTACAATGAAAAAGACTTAGCTTTCTACAAGGTAGAAACAGGTCCATTGTCAGCAACCTTGTCTTTAGCATCACGATCTACGTGCGCGGCGTTGTCTGCCTACGTCTGGGTGCTGGCAAGGGATATCAGTAGGGAGACATAGGTACATGCGCACTTGTCACTTGGCGTAGCCAAGACAAAGGGGCCATCCGTAGCGCTAGGCGTTGGGAGGCTTGCCAGGACGCCACCGGGCGCGTCTAAGGGGTCATGGGGCATGGCTGGAAAACTGCCCATGACATTCCCCCCCCCCCACCTGAGTTGGTGACGTCCTTGGTGCCTTAATTGCAAGATAATCTTCAATTAGGCTCTTGTAGGCTTTGATGTTTGTTCCCCTCTCCTAAGTATTCTCCTCTACATCACAACCCTGCCTTTTTACCAAAAACTCTTGGTGATCCTTCCTTGAGACGTGAATCACCCTATCATCAATTATAGCTCCAGCATGCCTTTTCCCTATTGAATTGGTTCCTCGAGTACTGGGTATATTGAGTTGTCTTCGTGAAGGGTCATTTGTGTCTTCCCGAAAAGGTTTCACAAGGCTGACATGGAAGACGGGATGGATTTTCCACCAAGCTGAGGTATCCACCCGGTATGCAACTTTCCCAATGCGACTTTCAGTGGACAAGGGTCCAATGTATTTTTGCAATAGGTGAGGGTCATGGACCCCTGCAAACAAATACCTCTTTGGAATTTTGACCATCACTTTGTCTCCTACTTGGTATTCAACAAAGAGAAATTTTTTATCAGCATGCCTCTTCATCCGCTTTTGGGCTTTGACCAGATAGCTCCGCACTATCTCCAAACTTTGTTTCCATTCTTTTGAGAAGCTAGCAGCTCGAGGAGATGTTGACATGTTTGGTGAATTCACAGTGTGTGGGAGTAGCGGTTGCTGCCTGGTAACATTCACAGTGTGTGTGCATTCACAGTAGACCTTTTTTTAGGAATTGAAACACAGTTGAGCCGCATCCATAAGCTTCACCCAATTCTTCTGTGATCCTGTTACAAAGTGGAAGAGATATTCCTCCAACATACCATTGAACCGCTCCATCTGGCCATCAAATTGCGGATGAAAACTTGAGTTGTGACTTAATTTTGACCCGAGGCACTTAAAGAGTTAGGTCCAAAAATTGCTAGTGAAGCGTGAGTCGCGATCACTAATGAGGTCTTTGGGTAGGCCCCAATATTTGATGACATGAGAGAAGAAGAGTCGAGCTCTATCTTTTGCTAATATATGTTGCGGGGCTGCAATAAAGGTAGCATACTTGGAAAACCGATCCACCACAACCAAGATAGTTGTGAGATCTCCGACCTTGGGCAATCCAGGGAAGCACTTTCCCAAGGTCTCTTTGGGACCGCAAGTAGTTCCAAGAGTCCCGCTTATGTCAAATGGTCTGAATTGTCCTTCTGACATACTAGACAAGTCCTCACATCCTGAGAGACATCATCGGCCATTTGAGGCCAATAATATGCACGGCAAAGTTATGTCATGGTGCGTTCTTCGCCGGGATGGACGACCCACAAAGTATCGTGACATTCTGCCAGAAGAGTCCTCCGCAGATTTCCTCTTTTAGGAACATAAAGTCGATTCCCTTTCACTTTCAGGAAACCATCTTCCATATAGAACTTGCGAGTCTTGCCCTGTCCTACCAGATCAACCAAATACTGAGTAGCGGGATCCTTGATGAGTAGATATTGTATCTGGTCTTTTATGGTGGTGGCTACTTTGCTCCCTCTTAGGGTGGTGAGTAACACACCGATGCTAGGTCAGCTCTTCGACTGAGTGCATCAGCAACATGATTAGTCTTGCCACTTCGGTACTCCAGGTTGAAGTGAAATTCCGCAAGGAGTTCCTCCCACCTGGCCTATCGACCATTCAGTTTTGGTTGGGTCATGAAATGGCTAACAACTGTGTTGTCTGTCTTGACCATGAACGGGGTTCCCAGCAGAAAGTGCCTCCAAAGGCGTAAGCAATGAACAACAACCAATAATCCTTCTCGTGGTCAACATAGTGCCGCTCTGCATTCTTCCGGCTATAGTACGCTACAGGATGCCCTTCCTGTAGTAAGACTCTGCCAAGAGCATAGTCGGAAGCATCCATTTGTACCTCAAATGGCTTGTCCAAGTCAGAGAGGGCCAAGACGGGGCTACTAGACATAGCTGCTTTTAATGCATTGAAGGCCTTCGCTCGCCTGGGTCCCCAATCCCAAGGCGTGACCTTCTTGAGGAGTTCTGTCAATGGCACTGCGATGAGGGAGTAATTTTCACAAATCGCCGATAGAAATTGCATAGGCCAAGGAAAGTTCTCAAGGCATGGATATCCTTGGGCGGCGGCCAATCTATGATAGCTTGAATCCTTTGTTGGTCCATATTTATCCGCCCTTCCTCAATGATATGTCCGAGGAAGTTAATCCATTTTTTAGCAAAGGAGCACTTGGATAGCTTTGCATATAATTTGTGCTCCCACAACCGGTCTAGGACCTTCCGCAAGTGCTCCATGTGTTCTTCCAATGTTTGGCTATAAACCACAATGTCATCCAAATAGACCACCACAAATTCGTCAATGTACTCTCAAAATACTTGGTTTATTAGGGTGCAAAATATGGCTGGAGTGTTAGTCAAGCCAAATGGCATAACCAGGAAGTCGAAAGACCCATATCTTGTCACAGAGGTCATCTTGTGTTCATCACCCTCTACAATCCGAACTTTCCAATACCCTGTCTTCAGGTCTATTTTTGTGAATACCGTCGCACCACAGCGTCTATCAAACAAGTATTCTATGAGCAAAATAGGGTACTTGTTCTTCACAGTGATTTTTCTTAGAGCCGGATAATCCACACAGAGTCGTAGACTACCATTATTTTTCTTTTGGAATAGCACAGTGGACCCATATGGGGACTTGGAGGGCACAATGATCCTTGTGTCTAGAATCTCCGTCAACTATCTCTGAAGCTCGGTGAGTTCGGGTTGTGACATTCTATAAGGCGCCCGGGCGGGTGTCTTTGCACCCAGTACCAACTCAATCTCATGCTCCACAGTGCGCCTAGGCGGGAGTCGCTTTGGCATATCTTGTGGCATGACATCTTCAAACTCCAGTAGTAGCTCCTTTACGGGTGTAGGAATGGGCCTGACGAGCATTGTACATCTTCAATGCATAGGGTAGACAGGAACGTAGGTTCATGCCTTTTGACTCCCTTCTTCAACTGCAAGGCCGAAATTTTCTCAGCGGCCATCTACATGGGCATGCACGGGATAATTCAAGGCTTGTCCCCATTTTCTCCCATAATCAGAAGCATGTCTGTATATGGTATGGGCATGGTGTTAGTTTGCCTCAAGAATTCCAACCCAACTATCAACTTGAAGTCGTTTATGATCCCTCTGTACAAGTTGAATTTTCCTTCATAAGGACCCAGCTTCACTGGTACTTCTTTGGCTATTCCACCCACTGGATGAGGATGTGAGTTGATAGCCTTGACATGACCTCTGCCCTTTCTTACAACTATACCAAGGCGCTCCACCTGAGTTGATACCAAGTAGGTGTGGGTAGAACTCGTGTCTATCATCGCCTAAATGGGCTTGCCATTTACCTTCAGTTCAACGAATATTAAGGTCCTATCTTGTTTAAGAGAAGTCCTCTCATCCGTCTTCTTTTTCCCTTTCTTGGTGATTGGGTAGGGGTCCTTCTTCTTACGAATACCAGCACTAGTTCCCGCTAATGCCTCAGAAATAGAGCCAACAATTGCATTGAAGGCACCTACTGGTTCGGTCTTCTCCATATCATCTGCTTCGTCATATGTCCCATCATCAAAAGCTTTATGGGCGTTCATCTGTGCATGTGGGAATTCATTATTCCAATGTGGCCCTCTAGAATGACAGCATCCTGAAGGGGGCTTTCTCCCCCGATCATTGTTGTTTGACGTAGCACTATTACTGCCTGAGGAAGGAGCCTTATATTTTGTTACACTCTGATCTTCCCCACTTCTGCTAGGACCACCATTTCTAGGTTGGCCCCCTATATATCCCGCCCGGACAGGCAGTTGGGGCATATCCTTCCGAGTTTCCATTTGATAGTCCCCAAGGCATTCCTCTTCTTGGATCGCCTTTGAAGAGTTTGTCTTTGTCCCCAATGTCTCGTATGTTCAGCATGAGCACAGAGAATTTGGTCTGGCGGAGCTCCCGTAGTTTTCTCCTGGCATTGTACTCAACATTTTCGGGGAAGAACTGTAGGTGTATGGCCGCCTTCAGTTCATACCATATCTCCAGAGCATCTTCACCGGCCCTGATGGCTTCGTACTTCACCCTGCCACCAGAGTTTAGCATCACCCTGAAGATACATGGCAACAGTTGCTACCTACTTAGCTTTTTCTATCCCTCCCACGGCATCGAAGTACTGCTCAATGTCGAAGATGAAGTTTTCCACTTCTTTAGCATCCCGAGCTCCACTATATAGCTTTGGCTCAGGGATTTTTAGTTTTTGTGCCACGGGGGCGAGGTTCACAGCACCCCCGATTTGGTTTCCACCTCCTCGAAGCAAGCCTTATCAAGCAGCATTGACAACATTGAGCTGGAATGTCAAGTTATCTATAATTTGTTGCATGGCAGTCACTTTGTCTGCCTCTTGTGCCCTGTAGGCTAAATCTTCTACACGCTTCTATTAGAGGCCCTCGAATTTACCAAAAATTTTGGCTTCCTCTGTGGCTACCATTTGCCGGTCTCCTTCATAGTTGCGGTTGATGATTTCTAAGTCAACTTCGGCCTGGATCATTCTCTGGTTCAGGTCGTCCAAACTTTGCACTAGGTTGGTTCTTAGTTCAGGAACCGTATCCACGATAGGTTGTAATACATCAACAATCTCCTCAAGGGCCGCAATGTGGTCCCCACTATTCACCATGGTCAGAAAAAGTGGTAATGGCAATGCGTTCCCTCGTCCGATGTCGAGCCTAAGCCCTGATACCAATTGTTACACGGTGCCTTCCTGAGATTCCTTGGAAGGGAGACGTAAGGCTAGGAAACTAATGTTAGTGCAGTTGTTATCCGCCAACTGAGGTCCCCTCCGTACGCTAGACGAGATTGTTAGTGCCATATGGGAAAACCAATGTCAAGAGCAATTGAGAGAACATAAATGAGAATTGAAGGAAATCTTGGTTGCATAAATGAAAGCTATTACAAAAGGCAACGCGGTGCCAAGGAGGAGAGATGCTAGTACAGAGAATTGTTTGCTTGCTCGAGAGTTTTGAATGCTTGATTCCTCCTAATAATGCTTAAAAAAATAAACCAAAGTTACAAGACTTGACCTAAATAAGCTAGAGAATCGTAATGGAAATACATGGAATAAAACTACTCTCTATTTAAAATGAAAAGGACTTAGTTTTCTACAAGGTAGAAACAGGTCCGTTGTCAGATACCTTGTCCTTAGCATCACGATCTGCACGCAAGGTGTTGTCTGCGCACGCGGCGCTGTTGGCAGCTGCCTACGGCTGGGCGCTGGCGAGGGATATTGGTGGGGAAACAGAGGCACATACGCGCTTGTGACTTGGCGCAGCCAAGACCATGGGGCTGTCCGTGGAGCTAGGCATTGGGAGGCTTTCCAGGATGCCACGGGAAACGTCCAAGGGGTCATGGGGCATGGATGGAAAGCCGGCCATGACAGGTATAATGCCCTGTTCGGGAGGCCATGGATCCACAACATGAGGGCAGTTCCATCGACCCTTCACCAAGTTCTAAAATTCTCTACACTAGAGGGAATCAAAATAGTCTACGGGGATCAACCCGCTGAAAAGGAAATGTTTGTCGTTGACGAAGTAATTCCGATATTGACACTCTCCTCGACGAAGAGGTCAAAGTCGAAGGAAAAACCGGAGGCCAAATATCAATCACAGATGCTGGCCTCGACCCAACCAGAGCAGGGGACTGATGAAGAAGATGATTATTGGGTCCCTTTATCCTTCATAGTCCCCGATGACTCCAATGCCACAAAATCGACGGTCAAAGAGCTGGAGCAAGTCATACTAACCAAACATCTTCCCGAAAGAAAGGTATACCTAGGCACAGGGTTAACCCTCGAGATCAGGAAAAAACTTATCCAATTTCTTATAGCTAACATGGATTGTGTTGCTTGGTCTCATCTCGATATGACAGGGAGCCCACTGGAAATCACCACCCATAAATTAAGCTTGGACCTGAAGTTCCATCCGGTGAAGCAGAAAAGAAGACCCCGGTCCGAGATCAAGCATGTCTTCATCAAAGACGAGGTAACCAAGCTTCTTAAAATAGGATCCATACGGGAAGTAAAATACCCCGAATGGTTAGAAAACGTAGTAGTAGTCCCTAAGAAAGGGAACAAACTTAGGATGTGTATAAATTACAAGGATTTAAATAAAGCATGCCCCAAGGAATCTTTTCCTTTGCCTAATATCGATTGCATGAACGATGCCACTGCTGGCCACGAGATCCTCAATTTTCTCGATGCCTATTCTAGTTATAACCAAAAATAAATGAATCCGGGTGATCAGGAAAAGACCTTGTTCTTCACTATCATTGTAAAGGTCGTGCAGAAGTTAATCGGGCACAAAGTCTCCCTGGGGCGATTCATCTCGAGGTCCTCCGATAAGAGTCACTGATTTTTCTTGTTACTGAAGAAGAAGAAGAAGAATAACTTCACATGGAATCCGGAATAACAACAATCCTTGGAAGAGCTTAAACTTTACTTATCGAGCTCACCACTGCTTCACACGTCGAGGGCAGACGAACAACTGTACTTATATTTGGCAGTATCAGATATAGCGGTAAGTGGAGCCTTAATCCGAGAAGAACATGGCACGCAATTTCCTATTTATTATGTTAATCGGACCTTAAGTGAGGTCGAAACTAGGTATCCCCACCTAGAAAAGCTGGCGCTCGCTTTGATAGAAGCCTCTAGCTGTCACGAACCAAATTCCCAACCCTCGGGATCGTGATGGCGCCTATACCATACTTGCTAGGCAAGCCAATATTAGAGGGATCAGCATTTAAAATAATTAAAACATAATACTATGTCTAATATTATCCAATAAATGAATCCAGAATAATGTGTAAAACAATGAAATGAAACTCGAAACTAATACAAATGTCTAGCTACCCAGGATTTGGAGTCACAATTCACGAACTACTAAAGAATACTACAATTATTTGGCTGGAAGAAAATATATATCTGTTTTGAATGAAATAAAAACAGTAAATAAAATAATGTGGAGAAGACTCCAGGAATCTGCGGACGCCAACAGATCTACCTCGTGTCTCCGTACGAATGATAAGCTACTACTCGAAAATCAACTTTGGCCGGAACCTGGATCTGCACAAGAAGTGCAGAGTGCAGTATCAGTAAAACCGACCCCATGTACTGGTAAGTGTTGGGCCTAACCTCGATGAGGTAGTGACGAGGCTACGACGGGGCATTTAAAATATAACCTACATACAGTGTTTAATAAAGAAAGAATGAAATACTAAACTAAACAAACAATAACTTGTAGTAAATAATTAAGTAACTCAGCTATCTTTCAAAATCTCAGCTATAACCAATCCTTACGAAAAATTCCAAGTTACAATTTAAATAACCGTAAGAGCAAAATATGGGAACTACCAAAATAAAACAGTGAGTATTCCAGTCTTTATCATATAACCAGTAAACCATGAATATTATCCCTTATTACTCCTAGTTGCGGTGTGCAACCCGATCCCACCTGTCCACCCTTATTGTTCCTATATATATCACCCTTATTCCTTCTGTTGCGGCGTGCAGCCCGATCCCATATGTCCACTCTTATTCCTCCTTGTTGCAGCGTGCAACCCGCTCCCACCAGACAGTCATATTTCATCATTTATAATAAAGAGTTTACAGATTAGATCAAAAATCCTTCACAACATTTATATCTCAATTAATGTAATGGAAAACTGTACAATTAAGGAACTCCACCAATTATTACTACACAGTGAAACCAACCGAAATGTATCATGAGACACTGACAACCAGCTCAACCATTAATGTACCACAATGAAGCTAAAGAACAGTTAATACTTTCAAATAAGGTAAAACAATCTCTAACAACTACAAGTAGACAAAAACAAGTAGACATGGAAGCATCAATAATCATGGAACAATTAAGACAGGAATATAATAAATTGGGAACGGGAAGGGAACGTGCTAAACAGATAATTTGGTCGTGCATAGATACTCGTCACCTCACCTATACACCACACACATGCGATTTCACATAGCATTTAAGTCGAGGATTCCTAATCCCTCAAGTCAAAGTTAGACCAAACACTTACCTCAATTTGTCAGGCCACTCACTGCTCAATTACAGCTTTTCCTTTCGAATTCACCTCCAACACACTTGAATCTAATCATAATTAGTTCAATATTACTAATTATAACTAAAGGAACTAACTTTAATGCAAAATTATGGTTTCCTAAGTTTTCCTATCAAAAGACAAAAATCGACATCGGGCCCGCTTGGTCCAAACTCGGGGTTCGGACCAAATTCTGTACACCCCTTCACCCCCGAGCCCGAATATGTAATAAGTTTCAAAATCCCACCCCAATTCGAGGTCAAAATTCCATATTTACAAAATTCTCTAATTCTATAACCCCCAATTTCTACCATGAAAACTCTTGTTTTTTTGATTGAAAAGTGATGGAAAACAATGGGTAATCGAAAGAAAATAGTTTAGAATCATTTACCAACACTTTGGGGAAGAAATTCTATGATGAAAATTGCCTCTAGGTCTTCTTAGTTCGAAAATATGAGAAAAATAGCTTCTGCCTGTTTTAAGTTCTGTAACTAAGTCGCTAGACAGGCCTTCATTGCGTTTGCGATGGGCCTGTCGCGATTGCGGAGAATCACGGCCCAGTGGCCTTCGCGTTCGTTAGGGATCAAACGCGTTCGCGAAGCTTGGCTTCAGATGTCCATCATGATCGTGGCCCAGTGAAGTAGCACCACTGAAATGAACAGGGAAAAGCTTGATGAACTTGCTAAACTACCCCAACTGGATTGGCTGTTGGGGTCTAAATCTGAGGAGTAATCTGCTCAGGACTGTGGGTAACAGGAGTCTGAACCCCTCCTCTAGCTTGACATACGTCTTCTTCCACGGGGAGTGCGCCAGTCTGGGCTACACTCTCCATAAGGCCCACTAATCGGACCAAAGCATCCTGAAGCACCGGGGGAGCAATAAACCCCTCTAGGACCTGAGCTGGTCCCGCTGGAACAGTCTGAGCTGCAGCCCCCTCATCAATCTCTATCTGAGGCTCCACAGCTGGGCTGCTGCCTGAGAAATGTGCTGAATCCTGCCCCTTCTTCGGCCTCTGGCATGGCCTCAGCCTCTGCCCCTTGTAGGAGCTGCTGCTGCTAGAGGACCTGATTGTTGGTCAGCGGAAGAAGAAGCACGTGTTCTCGCCATCTGCGAGAGAATAGAAGAGCTCAATCGGTATTTGAGATAACAAGAATCACACGACAAAGTAGAAAGAAAATGAGTTTGTTCCTAACTTTATAGCCTCTGAGAGATAAATACAGATGTCTTTGTACCGATCCCGCAGACTCTATTAAGCTTATTCGTGAATTGTGAGACCTAGGAAACCTAGTGCTCTGATACCAATTTGTTATGACCCAAATTCCCAACCCTCGGGATCGTGATGGCGCCTAACACCATACTTTCTAGGCAAGCCAATGTTAGAAGTATTCAGCATTTAAAACAATTAAAACATAATATTATGTCTAATATTATCCAATAAATGAATCCAGAATAATGTGTGAAATAATAAAACGAAACTCGAAACTAATACAAATGTTTAGCTACCCAGGATTTGGATACGCAATTCACGAACTACTAAAGAATACTACAACTATTTGGCTGAAAGAAAATATATATTTGTTTTGAATGAAATAAAAATAGTAACTAAAATAATGTGGAGAAGACTCAAGGAATCTAGGGATTCCAGCAGATCTACCTCGTGTCTCCGTACGAATGATTAGTTAATACTCGAAAATCAACTCTAGCCGGAACATGGATCTGCACAAGAAGTGCAGAATACAGTATCAGTACAACCGATCCCATGTACTAGTAAGTGTCGAACCTAACCTCGACGAGGTAGTGACGAGGCTACGACGGGGTATTTATAATATAACCTGCATATAGTGTTTAATAAAGCAAGAAAAGAATACTAAACTAAACAAACAATAACTTGCAGTAAATAATTAAGTAACTCAGCCACCTTTCCAAATGTCATATATAACCAATCTTTACGAAAAAATCCAAGTTACAATTTAAATAACGGTAAGAGCAAAATATGGGAACAACCAAAATAAAACAGTGAGTATTCCAGTCTTTATCATATAACCAGTAAAACATGAATATTCTCCCTTATTACTTCTTTTTGTGGCGTGCAACTCGATCCCATCTGTCCACCCTTATTGCTCCTCAATATATCACCCTTATTCCACCTATTGCGGCGTGCAACCCGATCCCACTTGTCCACCCTTATTCCTCTTTGTTGCAGCGTGCAACCCGCTCCCACTAGACAATCACATTTCATATTTATAATAAAGAGTTCACAATTAAGATAAAAAATATTTCGCAACATTTATATCTCAATTAATGTAACGGAAAGATGTACAATTAAGGAACTCCACCAATTATTACTACACAGCGAAACCAACCGAAATGTATCATAAAACACTGACAACCAGCTCAACCATTAATGTACCACAATGAATCTAAAGAACAATTAATACTTTCAAATAAGGGAAAACAATCTCTAACAACTACAAGTAGACAAAAACAAGTAGACATGGAAGCATCAATAATCATGGAACAATTAAGACAGGAATATAATAAATTGGGAACGGGAAGGGAACGTGCTAAACAGATAATTTGGTGGTGCATAGATACCCGTCACCTCACCTATACACCACACACATGCGATTTCACATAGCATTTAAGTCGGGGATTCCTAATCCCTCAAGTCAAAGTTAGACGAAACACTTACCTCAATTTCACAGGTCACTCACTGCTCAATTACTGCTTTTCCTTTTGAATTCACCTCCAACACACTAGAATCTAATCATAATTAGTTCAATATTATTAATTAGTACTAAAGTAACTAACTTTAATGCAAAATTTTGGTTTTTCTAAGTTTTCCTATCAAAAAGACAAAAATCGACCTCGGGCCTGGTTGGTCCAAACTCGGGGTTCGAACCAAATTCCGTTTACCCATTCTCCCCGATCCCGAATATGTAATTAGTTTTGAAAATTGACCCCAATTCGAGGTCAAAATTCCATTTTTATAAAATTCTCTAATTCTACCCAAACCCCAAATTTCTACCATGAAAACTCTTGATTTTTGATTGAAAAGTGATGAAAAACAACGGGTAATCGAAAGAAAATAGTTTAGAATCATTTACCAACACTTTGGTGAAGAACTTGTATGATGAAAATCGCCTCTAGGTCTTCTCAGTTTGAAAATATGAGAAAAATAGCTTCTGGCCGTTTTAAGTTTTGTTATTAAGTCGCTGGACAGGCCTTCATGGAGTTCGTGCAGTGGCCTTCGCGTTCGCGGGGGATCAAACCCGTTCGTGAAGCTTTGCTTCAGATGGCTATGCGATCGCGGCCCAGTGGTCGCATTAGTGTAGAAGAAGTGTGAGTCCCCTCCCCCAGGCCCATTTACTCATCGCGTTCGCGTAAGTCAGCTCGAGTTCGCGAAGGGTACCCCACCAGTGCTTCGCGTTCGTGTCCATGACTTCACGTTCACGAATAGTAAAACGACCCCCAGTACATTTTAATCTTCTTCTCCCGCGATCGCGAAGAGGAACGCACTAGTGCATCAGTAGCAGCAAAACAGTAGACTTTTACAAGCTAAAAACATCCTGAAGCCTACCCGAAACTCACCTGAGCCCTTGGAGCTCTAAACCAAACACGCACACAAGTCTAAAAACATCATACGGACTTGATCATGCAATCAAATCACAAAAATAACATCTAAAAGTACGGATTTAACCTCAAAACTCGTGATTTTCTCTAGAACACTTCAATTTCACTAATTTCTCAAACAGATGTCCGAATCACGTCAAATGAACTCCGATTTCCACCAAATTTCACAGATCTTAAACATTATAAAAAATCAGTACCGGGCTCCGGAACCAAAATACGGGCCCGATACCAATGAGTTCAAACATTAATTTATTTCTTTATTTCTTTTATAAACTAGTATAACAATTTTCTTCAAAATTGATTTCTAAAGAGAGGGACCTCGGAATTCAATTTCGGGCATACGCCCAAGTCCCATATTTTACTCTGGACCTCTCGGGACCATCGAAACACGGGTCAGGGTCCGTTTCCACGTCAACAAAAATTAAATTTTAAACTCTAAAAATTATTATTTCATATATTTTCGCATAAAAGCTTTTCGGATTCATGCTCGGACGGTGCACCCAAATTGAGGTAATTAAAATTAATCTTTTTAAGGCTAATGAGCCCAGAATGGAGTCTTAATTCATAAGATCACACTAGGAAACTAAAACCATACTTCCAATGTCACCCCATATGTGTTGTAACGGCTTATCCACTTTAAAATTTTATGCATAAACCCAAGCTTTCGGGATGGTTGGCCAAGTGGGCCGTAGAAATCAGCGGGTATGATATCGAATATCGACCTTGAATAGCCATTAAGTCTCAATTTTGGCAGACTTCGTGACTGAATTCACGTCGGCCCTAGTACCCGAGGTTGAAAGAGAATTGTTGGTAAACTCGGGTATGTCTTCGGGAATCTTGACCCTATTTACGGATGGTGCTTCGAACGCAAAAGGGTCCGGACTCGGCACCGTACTAATACCACCCACGAGCAACGTGGTTAGACAATCTATTAGAACTATGAAATTTACTAACAATGAGGCCGAGTATGATGGCATGATTGCAGGTCTCAAACTAGCCAAAGGCTTGGGATCGGAGGTAATCGAAGCCAAATGCGACTCCCTCCTCGTGGTGAATCAGGTAAACGGAACCTTTGAAGTTAGGGAAGAACAAATTCAAAGATACCTGGATAATTTGCAAATAACTTTGCACCGATTCAAGGAGTGGACTTTGTAACATGTCCCTCGATATCAGAATAGTGAGGCTGATGCCTTCGCAAACTTAGGGTCATCGGTCAATGATAACAAGCTCAATTCGGGGGCTGTCGTGCAACTCATGAGGTCAGTAGTCGAAGAAGGTCATGCCGAGATAAACACCACAAGCTTGACTTGGGATTGGAGAAATAAATACAAGAGTATTTGAAAGCCGGAAAGCTTCCCTCAGGTCCAAAATAATTGAGGGCCATGCGCACGAAGGCAGCACGATTCACCTTGTCCAAAGACAGAAATTTGTTCAGGAGAATGTTTGATGGTCCACTAGCGAAATGTCTGGGACCGGCAGATACCGTATATGTTTTTAGGGAAGTTCACGAGGACACTTGCGAAAATCATTCCGGTGCCAAATCATTGATCCAAAATATAATCAGAGCCGACTATTACTAGATCGACATGGAAAAAAATGTGAAAGAGTTTGTTCAAAAATGTGACAAATGCCAAGGACATGCACCGATGATCACCAACCAGGGGAACTACTCCATTCGGTCTTGTCACCATGGCTATTCATGAAGTGGCGAATGGACATCATCAACCCTCTTCCATGGGCAACATGTAAAGCTCAATTTATTTTATTTCTAACTGACTATTTTTCTAAGTGGGTTGAAGCACAGGCCTTCGTAAAGTTAAGGAGAAGGAAGTCATCGACTTCATTTGGGATCACATCATATGTCGATTCATAATACCATCCGAAATTGTGTGTGATAATAGGAAACAATTCATTGGCAGCAAAATAACCAAATTTCTCGAAGACCATAAGATCAAAAGAATCCTATCAACACCTTATCATCCTAGAGGGAACGGGCAAGACGAATCGACCAACAAAACCATCATCCAAAATCTTAAGAAGAGGCTAACTAACGCCAAAGGAAAATGGAAGGAAATTCTGGCCAAAGTTCTTTGGACATACCGCACAACCTCAAAGTCCAGCACCGGGGCTACCCTATTCTCATTAGTTAATGGCGTCGAAGCTCTAACACGGGTCGAAGCCGGAGAGTCGAGTATCAGGTTCCGATATGCAACAAAGGAATCAAATGACGAGGCCATGCATACGAGCCTAGAACTATTGGATAAAAGGAGTGAAGCCACCCTTGTCCGATTAGCCGCCCAAAAGCAACGGATCGAGAGATACTACAATCAAAGAGCCAATCTTAGATTTTTTAACGTCGGGGACTTAGTGCTAAGGAAAGTCACCCTCAAAACCCGAAATATGAATGAAGGGAAATTGGGTTCGTATTGGGAAGGACCGTACCAAATCCTCAAGGTCACCGGAAAAGGGTCCTGCAAGCTCAGAGCGATGAATGGAGAACAACTACCTAGCAATTGGAACATATCTCACCTAAAACGGTATTACTGCTAAGGTACGACCCCCTTTATATTTCCTTTTTATTTCAGACTAACACTTGCAGGTGGTCAACAAGAAACGACGATGGATTTTTCGGCAAAAAGCAGGAAGTCTTTAGGTCTAAAAGCAAGTGTTTCACTCTTTTTCCCTTAGACCGGTTTTGTCCCAAATAGGTTTTTTGGCAAGGTTTTTAACGAGGCAATAATGAACCGGGCTAACCTAGAAGCAAGCCCGATTATGAATCGGCACCTAATATTAATTCAACAATATTCGAGGCTTCTTTGCAATCAACCTCGAATACTGGGGGGTACTCTCGGATATGCGTTAACTTCGAATATCAACTCTAGCGAGGAAACTACTTCATAAAGGGAGGGTCTCGATATATAGGATTTATTGTAAGGGCCAAACGGTTAAAACGAACCGTGACCACGTAGATTGCTCGAGCCCTGGTATAAAACATTTACGCATGTATGACTGTTTCAATAAAAAATAAAGAGAAGTACTTTCCTTGCAATCATCTTATGTTTTAAAAAAAATTCCTCTTTACATCCCATAAAGGGTTTCGTACTTCCGAAAATAACGAGCCCAAGGACAACATCTAACCGGGATACAAACGACCACTCCCTCACTCGGGGACTGCTGCCCAATTTAACATGGCTCGGAGATGTCCGAAATCCTTAACAAAAATACGCCTTCGAAAAAGAAAACATTCTTTCACAATCGGTTCTAAAGGCTACCCTCGGCAAAATCATAAACTTAAGATATTTTTGGGGGAAAATTTTTGTAACATCGAACCCCAACAATGCCTTAACCCAAAAAGGATATAAAAGCAAGGTTTGTTCGAACCCTCGAACACAACCTTATTGTTTCATGCTAAGGTATTTCAACCTTTGTGAATACAAAAATAAAGCGAAGAAAAGATTTGAGATCCGAAAGGGAAAGAAAAACCCTAGGTTCGATCCGATTTTGGCCATAATATATATATATATATATATATATATATAATTTTCAAAGGCCAGATCAGCCTAATACAAAAATTTATAATGGCCAAAACGGCCTTAGAGAAAATTAAAAAGATAAGCAAAAAATATAAAGGCCTAAGTGGCTTAGTCTACATCAGAGGTTGCATCTCCATCCTCGGGATCTTCCCCGCCTTCGGATTCTTTTAAGCTCTTGGAGTCTTCCTCAGGGAAGGCCAGCTTCTGAGCCTGGCTTCCTCTACTTTGGCATTTTCGATTTTGGCTATAATATCAAAGCACTGAGCATGAACTCCCTCGAGGGCTTCCCTTGGAGCTTTCCATTTTGCATGATCCACCATGCTCTTGGCCTTAGCCTGGATGGCCTCGTCATCGACCTTAAACTGGGCCACTTTAGCATCAGCTTTGGTGTTGTCCACGACCACCTCAGATCTTGCCACTTCGAGTTTGTTGGCCAAGCTTGCATTATCAGAAACAGCCAAGTCCAACTGAGATTGAAGCTCCTTGATCTTCTCGACCTACACCGAGGCCTTCTCTTTTGCAGCTTGGAGCTGGGTCTCGACCGACTCCAATTGTGCTTGAACGGTTTCCATTTTCGAGGCTAAGATGTCTGTTGGTTGATTTCCCAGTGCACACGCAAGTGTACGTGGTCGACAAGTAATATAGGA
>ML395655.1:48539-80774 GCA_005239525.1 Nicotiana knightiana | reverse complement strand
GCCGAAATTGGGACACCGGGCGTTTGGGGCCAAACGCCCCCTTAAGGCCAGGGCAGGCCTGGCATTTGGGCCCTAACGCCTGGGGGTGCATGTCCTTATGGGGAAAACGCCCCCCTAACGCCAGGGGGTGCCCGGCTTTAGGGGGAAAACGCTCGGCTATCGCCCGGGTGTCTCCTTTTGCGTATTTTCGACGTATTTGCATCCCTTTAGCTCCGTTTCCATCTCCAATTCACCTACACATGAAATAAACTCCATTAAGCACCTAACAAGTGTATTTTTATCATTAAAGAACTTCAAATGTAAGGTATATCACATGTTAGACTATGCAATTTAGCCTCGCATCAAGCAGCTTCTCCGGGAACAACTCCTTCATGGGCAGCTTCCTCGAGAGCATCTTCTTCTTCAGGCCCCTCATCAGATCTGCCTCGGCTGCCCTATTCATTATCATCTTCGTCATCCGAGGAGGCAAGTTCCCTGGCTTTGGCTTCAAGAACTTTGGCTCGAGCAATCTCTTCTGAAAGGTAAAAACCTCGAGCATGGACTTCCTCGAGAGTTTCCCTCCGGGACTGACATTTTACCAAGTCAACATTCCATTGCTCCCGATCGGAAGCCTCCCTTAGCTGCGTTTGAGCGGTCTCGGCATCGACTCGGTACATGGTGATGGATTTATCTGCCATGAACTTTGTTTTCTCTATCTCTGCCTTGACCTCAGCTAGCCCGGTTCCAAGCTCCTCAATATTTTTAGCCTGGACTGAGCTTTTCTCTTTAAAGCCCCGAAGTTGAACCTCGACTGATGACAGTTTGCCCAAGGCAGTCTCTTTTTCCGCAGCCAAGGGGTCTGTACTCCCCTTCAACCGATCATAATCGACCTTGACTTGGTCGATCTCTCCTCGAAGCAGCTCGATCCTCTCCACCTTATGCTGCATCTGAGGTAGGGAAGTATTTACCTCCACAGTTGGGTTGAGTCAACACTTTACCAAAATAAGGGTTACCTACTTGTCCAGCTCGGCCTCCTCTTCACAAGCCTTGGCCAGTTCAGCTTGAAGATCCTTTATGGCCTCGACCTTTTGGCCGCAAAGCAACTTCAGAGCATTTCTCTCCTCCGCGACCTTCTGAAGATTAGCCTCGCACTGGCTAAGGTCAACTCGGAACTTAGCGGAGGCTTATACATAAAAGAAAAAATGAGTCAGATTCATAAAAAAGGAAAGTAAAAGAGAAACGCAATAATTGGTACTTAAGCTAGAAAGGAGATGTTGAGCCTCTTCCATAAGAATTGAGGCGTCGCTGATATCAGTGGCATCATCGACCCCAGTAAAGCAATCCCGGAAAGGATCACCTATACTCGAGCCTCCGCCAATGTCAGGGATCTTCAACTCCCTAGCCTCCCTTAATGCCTCCTCAGAGAAGGTCGGGAGTGAAGATAATTGACCGGCTGTCACGACCCTGAGCAAATCACTCGAGGCACTCTGATCGATCCTTTGCGTATCAAAACTGGCCCTATCCGGTGTGGTTGCGGTCAATCGAGAAATAATCTCGACCCCTAGAGATTCGGGGTCCACACCCGAATTCTTTTTCAAAGCTTCCTCAGCACGAGGCTTAGTGGTAGCCGCAACTGTCGACTCGGAAGGCTTGGCGACCTCGACGGCTTTTCTAGGTCGGGCCGTCAATTCCAAGGCGCCTTCCTCCTCTTCTTCTTCCTCCTCTCTCAGGTTTTGGACCGACTCTATCGTGATAGCTATTAATTTTCGCCTCACCCTTCGAGGCTTGGGCTTGGGGTCCTCGTACTGCGAGGCACATTTTCTCTTGTTATCTTTCCCTGACTTCGGAGCCGGGGACTTGGGTTTTTCCTCGCCAGGCGAGGGCCTCAGAACGTCATCCTTGGTCAGGCCTACATAAAAGAAAGTTAGTGACGAGTGGAGGACAAAATGTGCATTGGAACACAAGGAAATGATCGTTACCATGGTTCTTGGCCTCCCATCGGCCCCTTGCCAAGTCACGACACGCGCGTTCGGCATGAGAGGAAGTCAAGGTTAACTTCCGAACCCAATGCTCGAGATTGGGGACCGCTTGAGGCATCCAAGGAACGGCTGCAAAACAAATAAACATGTTAGACGAAATCAAATCGGATACTAAGGATACTGGCCGATGTATTACTTACGGTTGGGGTTCCATTCTTCAGGGAATGGCATCTTTTTCTCCGGTATTATGTCACGGGTCCTCACCCGTTTGAATCGGCTCATCCAACCTCAATCCTTATCCTTGTCGATGGTCGAGAATAAGGCTTTCGCTGCCCGGCGTTGAAGCCTGATCAGTCCTCGATAGATTCGAGGCCGGTACAACCGCATTAGATTGTTTAGAGTGAACTCCAGCCCCTGGGCTTTGCTGGAGAAAAAGTGTAACATAATAACTATGCGCCATAGAGAAGGGGTGGATTTGGCCGAGGGTGACCTGATACCTTCAGCAAAAGTCGAGGATCACCGAGTCTACGGGACCCAATGTGAAGGGTTAAGTGTTAACACTTAAGAACCCCTCCACATATGTAGTGATGCTCTCGTCAGGAGCAGGGATTTGCACCACGGCCTTGGGACCCTAGTTACAGTCCTTCCTCATGGCCTTGATATTGCTCTCCATTATCGAACACATGTACATCAACGCATGCTCGCATCGGCCCGGTACTGATGAGGGGTTCTCGACCTTGAAGTCAGACTTTAGAGTACACGGGCCTGGAACATACTCGTGGGGAGCCGGCTCCACTGGAGTTTTATCGCCAGTAGGACGGGAAGAAGAAGGGGAAGCATTCTCTTTTTGCGAAACGGTCTTTGAAGTTTCAGCCATGGATGTAAGTGAAGAAGGGGAAAGTAGGTAGAAGACTGGTGGTTCCGGTGACTCAATGGGCGGCGATACAAAGAAGATGAGAAGGGTTAGGAGACTTGAAAATTTGATCAAAGCAAGATTAAAAGTTCGATTCAATGAAAAAGGTGGTATTTATAGGCTCATGGCGACGGTTCGGTGGCGCGAGTGGCCGACTGCAAACTGACAGACATTAATGATTTGGGGAACCGAGCCGACGGGACGTTACGATCACATCCCTCGCCTGCGTCACGAAGACGACGTCATGATCGAGGTGTCAGGAAATCGAGGCTCAAACCGTTTCTTATCATTCTACTCTAAGAAACGCAGGGACTATCTGTATACGGTTAAAATCAGATGTGTCGGATTTTATAGGCTCGAGGAGTTGTCTCGAGAATAAGCTCGTAATGGGCTAAGTACGGGTTCGAAGACATGAAGATCGAAGCGCTCAAGCGAGTCATGGTAACAGAATAACGAGATATTAGCAACTGGTCAAAGATCACGACGGGAATCACGAGGCCGAATCAGGCGGTTATTGACACCAATTGTGGGATTTGTTTCCGTTTTTAGAATTGTACCTATTTTAGGATTCCTCTACTATATAAAAGAGGAACCCCATTCATTTATAAGGGGACATTACATTCACTGAGAAATAAGATATACGCTGCTCTTTATTTGCTTACATTTCACTACTGTTCTTACTGTTCTTAATTCTTGACCTCGAGGTTGTTCTTCATCGAGGTCGACGCATTGCTACAACACTGGTTTGATTTATTTTTATCGTTCAATTCACTTATTTAATTCATCATTTATCAATTGATATTGAATCAGATCACGTTTTTTTAAAACCATAATACAAGTTTAATTGTTACTCGATAAACATATGTAAAATCTCATAACCGCAAAGTTGAAGCTCGAATATATGATATATTCTATCAAGAAGAAAAAAGCAGATCGGTGAAAGACTGAATATATGTTGGAACTGTACTTGTTTTGCCAGTTTACTCTAAAGTTGACAGACTAAACCTGTTAAGTAACATGTCAAGCATGTCCCCATATGCTATAACATGAATAATCTGTTATATAAAAGATTATACATTTTTATACATCCATCTCTGTATTAGTGAAGCTCAGAATCTTTATTTTGCTCCGTTAAGTGCTCCCTTAAGGTACATCATCATTGGGAATTGGAGGGGTCTTTGGAATCTTAACTTGTAAGAATTTATGATCGCCACTCAAGAATGCCTCTGTTTTCCTCCACTCTGCGTTTTCAGGCAGTTCAATCCTCCGGACACAGCCGTATTCCCACCATTTTCCTGCTCTCCAGTCCGTCGTCCCGGTCTCTTTCAACTGCCCACTGACCACTAAGACTTTCCCATCCTCAACACAAACACGAATGCTACCTTTACCAACTCCTGTTTCAGATATCAACAGTGTTAATTGACATTGCAACCCATAAATATATGCAAGTAGTAAACTTTAATATTTGAAATATCGCTGAAATAATCCTTATTCCCGAGTCATTCAGATTGAGGACAAAGTTTCTTTGTCTCAGCCAATAACTAAAAGAAACTATGAGTTGAGGAATTATATACCTACAACTCCATATATAGGCCAATGTTTTGAGGACCTGCAAAATCGTTGCAGTTCTTTTGACGGACCATAAAATTCAAATAAGATACACATCATTGCTGATTTAGGATGGATTTTTGAGTTTAAACTCTATTATTTTCAGGTCGAACTATATGTATATGTATATATATATATATATATATATATATATATATACGTACATAAAATCAAACTCATTATGAATGTTGAAGTTGAAAGTAAATAATATTGGAAGCACTGACCTGGTATTTCAGCTCTCAATACATAATCTGTCTCAGTTTGAGACCAGTCAACTGTGCAGTGATTGGAGGTGGGGGCATTGGACAACAACACATCTGAGTCAAATTCCCACAGTGGAAATGCATCTGAAGGATCAAAGAATTTCCCGAACAATAGCGGACTAAACAACGAACCTTCACACAAGGCCTTGTGAGTTGTCGAATTCCCTTTGTTCATGAAAGTTAGAAAAACATCTTCTTTTAGTGGAACACACCATTTCTGTGGGTTTGGTTCTTCAAATTGAACTTCAATCTGTTTGTAACTGGTCATTGAACTTCAACGTTGAAAATGAAAAGAAATTTGTCTTCTTTTAATAATGCTGGACAGAGAATTTGAGACTTCAATTCTACTGATATGATACTATTAGTCTATAATTAGGTAGGCAGAGAACAAATTCTCGTGGAAAAATGTGCTGTAAAGATGAGGGAATATATTTCTTATCTAGAAAAATGTGAAAATTACTTGTGCAACACCACTGTAAATCAGCGGCAGTCGTTGAATTCAGACGACGTGGCCTAACAAAATGAAATCTTGAAGTACAAGGTCAAGTTATTCCATGAATATGAATGTTCTGGTAATTCTTGGTTTGCCTGGTCTTTTTCAATTTTTGGTCTTAGCCGGGGACTTTATTTTAAGAGATTTTACCATATAAAAGAGAGGGTCAATTTCACTACCACTATAAGAGTAAAGTTAAACTTTTTATCACATTAAAGTAATACGAGAAGCAAGTCCAACATGCAGCAACAACAACCACCCCGTATACTTATACAAGTGGGGTACGGGGAAGATAGAATGTACGTAGTCTTACCCTTACTCTGAAGGGTAGGCAAGTCCGACATGACAGTGTAAAAAAAATTTATATTGCCAATGCATATGCATGTAAGATGTCATTATACTGACATTGCGCATAAGTATTCTTTAAACTGGCATATATATATATATATTATTAATGTAGTTTAGTTGATGGTTACTAGATTATTGGTTAAAGATTATAATATCATAAAAATAATTGATAATTATCTTATAAGTAATTTGATTGCGTAACTATTATTTTATACGTAAGGGCATAGAAGTCGAACTTTTGTAAACACTGCAAAACAATGAAAATTAAAAATAAAATGAAAGGCATATGTAGTGATGAAGCAAGTGTGAACAGAATACTGGAACGTTGAAGATTGTCATTTGCACCAACATATTTTCTTTCAACTTTCTCTAATATATGGGAATTAAATAAGCTTAACTAAATGACATTTGCATATCCACTTAGTCCAAAAAGCAGATGGTATCGTTCAGATTCATATTGGAAAATTCATGGCCATAGCAGGTTGGAATCCAGTTCTCTTTTTAATTACTGAAAAAGCCACTTTAGGAAGTGGAGTAACGCAAGAAATTAATAATGTTGTTCTTTAATGATATGTGGTAAACGTGAGATATCAAGCGTCAAGGGAAAAAAATCTAACAATATTTAAATATATATTGAAATGAATTCATATATATCACATAAGATATTATATACTACACACGAAATATATCATCTTAAAATTTGACCCTATTTAACCAAATAAATAAAATAAGGTGCATGGAATTTTTCATAATATTCACTATAACATATGAAATTAAATGAATCACAGGCCATACATGGATCTCTTCAGCGTCATTGTCGCATTCTATTGTAAGAGAAATTCAAAGAATATTTCTTTTTTTTTTTAAAAAGGAAAAATAGATTGAACAAAAATATGTAGAATTACACACAGCAAGAAAAATGCAAAACGATTGGTAAATTTTGTTACAGCATCTCCTGAAGAACAAAATTCACTTTTTCCACCCAAAGAATTTTCTCGGGTCAACTTCATGCCCCTCCCTGACCCGCACCCATTGCATGTATAGTTAATTGTATTTAGCCTTTTGCTTGATCTGGTTTCATATACAAAACCCCAAGTGAAAGAATTTATATTTCTTTTTTCTTTTTGGGTGCGGGACCTAGGCTTTGAATGACATGTTACATTGTAATGTGATTATTCTTGTTTTATTTTGGGAGGTGTGTATGGAGAATTGACGGGATTTTTTATTTGATCATTGCCAAAGAAAGGTTCTTGATTTTATTTTTAATTTTATTTTTTGGATTTATGTAGTGTTGTGTTTGATGCCACTGTATTAAAGTTTTTGCATGAAAATTGGAGGTGGGTTCACAAAGATTCTTGTAAAAATTGTGTTTAAGACATTTGGAAGTGGAAATATTGTTTCTTTTGAAGACCTGTTAAGAGTTGGTAAAGGTAAATTCAGCAAAAAATTGACCTTTTTGTGGCCTCGGGAAATTGACCTGAGGTTTATCTGAAATTATTCATGAAAAGAATTTTCTACTTCTTTGATGCTGATTCAAGGGCAAATGGGTGTGAGAGGAGTAGTTCATTTATTTGTAGTATTCTTTCTGCTTTTCACTTTGGTAGCAGCAAATCCTGGAGGCACCAAGGACTCAGAAGATTATTTACTTGCCAATCTCATTAGCTCTGTGGAGATTAACAGAGACATGGTACTGAGCTTTCTTATTTTCTTTTGAGCTTCAGTCACTCTCATATGCAATCAAATGTTCCTTTTAAGAAATTTACTTAATTGGTCTTTTATTTTTCTTCGGAAAGGATAGCTCTTCTAGACCAGCATTAAGGAGAAATTAAGCATTACTTGATCCCTTGTAGGAGTAGGAGTTCTTGATGTTCAGTTTCTTATGTTGTCAGAATGATTTTCATGCTATGCAGTTCGTATCGATTAATGAGAGTATTTGCTCTTCCCTGATACTAGGACAATCTATGCTTGATATTTCATAGTTTTATATCACTCTAAAAGGGCAGTCCGGTGCATAAAGCATCCCGCGCTTACGTAGGGTTCGGGGAAGAACCGCACCCCAAGGGTGTGATGTAGATAGCTACCCTAGTGCAAGCATTAGTGGCTGCTTTCACGGCTCAAACGCGTAGCTTTTAGGTTACACGAAGACAACTTTACCGTTGCTTCGAGATTCCCTTCTAGTTTTATATCACTCTAGCCTTTCCAATTTTGATCTTTCATGTCTTTGCTTCCTTCAAGGGCTCCTTATTGCTTTCCTGCTGCCAATTTTCCTTTATATTGGTCTCGGTTTGTCAATCATAATCAAGTGCAAATAAACCCTTCAAGTTCCCTGTTGTTCCAACTCACTTGGACCCGGATTAGCATCCATAACTCTCACCTATGACTCTCCTGAAATTAATTTTTGGTAGATGTTACTAATAATTATTTGATGTATACACGTTTGAGAATGAGCATTCATCAGAAAGCTTGATCAAATCTCCTGGTGCAGGTTGAGCTATTGTGGTTGAACTGTAGGATAGAGTTAATACGTGCTAATGAAGCTGTTGAAGATCTTGAGTATTATGTTGCAAAGGAAGATTCAAGTGGGAAAGACAAAGTCCTTCTTGACAGTAGGTCAGAAAAACATAAGCATGTCAATGTCATGCATCCGCTCGTTAAGCAAGCTCTTCTAGGTTGTTTGAGGGAAAAAAATCTCTTGTTTCTTATATGCGGAGAGGAGAAGGGCTCGCCAAATTGGTATACCAAGTGTGCAGAGTGTCTCCTTTCCTGGCACCGAGCTCCTAAACGGCGAAAACTGAATGCAGCCCCTAATCCACCACCTGCTCCTCCTAATTCAAAGTCATCTAAATCAAAAGATGATAAAAACTCGAAAAAGAAATCTGCAGGTAAAGGCAGTAAGAAAACAAGCACTCCGTGGGTTCCTATTATTGCGACTGCTGCTGCGGCGTCTGTTCTTATTGCAATCCTGTGTATATGCTGTTGTTGTAAGTGTTGTAGGAGATCAAAAAAGGGGTTGAATGATGAGAGGCCTCTTCTTAGCTTAAGCTCGAGCGACTATTCATCACATAAGTCATCCGCTTTAGGAGCTTCATTCAGTAATCATTCAGTCAATAACAATCCCCATGATGATTCTAAGATTGAGATTGGAAGGACGGGCCCCGCTGGAATGCCTCCGTTGAAACCTCCCCCTGGTAGGATGATTCCTTCCGAAGCTCCTGCTAAGGCAGCCCCAGCCCCAGCCCCAGCCCCACCCCCACCTCCGCCTCCAGCAAAGCCATCCACTCCTGCACCACCTCCACCACCAGTTAAGCCTATTGGCCCACGTCCCGGTGCACCTGGACCTCCTCCTCCACCACCTATAAAGCCTGGTCCTCGACCACCACCTCCAGGCAGTGGTCCACCTCGGCCACCTTCCACGGGCTTGAAGCCACCTCGACGTTCCCCTGCTGAACCAAATGCATCTGCAACTGACACAGAAGATACCGATGCTTCCAAAACTAAGCTTAAGCCTTTCTTCTGGGATAAGGTTCAAGCCAACACTGACCAATCAATGGTTTGGGATCAAGTCAAGGCAGGATCTTTCCAGTAAGTCTATTCTTTTCTTGATTGATGCAGCTTTGAATTGTTTTAATAATAGACAGTGAATATCCTTTAACAGGTTCGATGAAGAGCAAATAGAGAGTCTATTTGGATATGCCTCTGCTGATAAAAAGAAGAATGGGTCAAAGAAAGAATCCTCCCAAGATGCTACCAACCGATATATTCAAATTATTGATCAGAAGAAAGCACAGAATTTATCTATTCTTCTTAAAGCCTTAAACGTGACAACTGAAGAAGTTTGTGATGCACTGAAAGAAGGTGATCATCTGTTCCTTCTTTCACTACTTCAATATGTAAAAATCAAAGATCTGCTTAAAAGTATGTCCCCTTTGGCACTATATTGGATAAAAACCTATGTTGTACCTTATTGACTACCGAATGTTTCCCTGACTCAGAGAACTGAATGATTATCTAGAGGCTTCTATGATCATTTTAGATCATTAACAGATAAATAATGTTTGCATGTAATTGCTTCAGCATGCGTTTAACTGAAGAGAAGAATCTATGAAGGATTAAAACAACAAAATTAAAAGAGTGGAGGAAGAGGAGTGCGCAAGATTCGTCTGCACATTCCCCTCTCAAGTGTTTCAAGATTTTTGGGCCAATCTTTCTTTTTTATTTTTACTGGTTGTATAGTAATCAAGGAAAGCATTATGTTTAACTTATTGTCGATTTTCCATTACCTTCATGCCAATGATTGAACATTTTAAAAGGTCCTCAAAGATTTAATTATAGCTGTATGTCATGCTTCTTTAGTGAACTATTTGCATGCCTTAAAACCCATGGGCCGATCTAAGCTATCAGCAGCGTGTGTGGACCCGACCAGGTATATAGACTGCTCTCTCTGTACCTATTTGAGGTAAATCACGCTATCAACCTCTGCGTCATTCTTGATCCATAAAGGTTTATTTGCCTTTGTATTCCATTGTTAGTTGTCAAAATGTTCCGGGAATTGTTTTTCCAAATGCCTAATTACAGTCATGTAATGCTTACTTATCACATGAGTTTTTGCTTTGGTATACTGTCTCTCAAACTAAAACGCCTTCAGAGATATAATTGATATTTTTTTAAATGGAACATCACATTAATGATTGATACGAACGTGTACTCAAATGTGAAACTGAAATAGTTAAAACAGTGTTTCTCATTTAGAGTAAGAACTATGTAAACAAGTGTTAGATTTTGAAATTCGAGTCATTGAGGAGGAAACTTCCCAAAAAGTAGGCAAGTAACTTGGGAAGGAAGGAGTTCTAGTATTGAACGATGTTGGTCAATTTTCTTTTTTATATTTTTCAAATAAGTGCTCTTTGCTTTATTAGTTCAGCTAGAAGTGTGAGTGTGTGACATTGCCTTTTCCCCTTTAGTCTACGGAATCTAGTACTTCTGGAAACTCCCTTCCAGAGTAGAATCATGAAATGCATTCAAGGAAAAGATTTCTAGCCTTTCTGCATTTTGTCCAGTTAGATGACTGGTTTTTGTTCGTGTGAATAATTGTCCATGCGGCACCCTTTAACCTTTCTCTGCATGTACATGTACTGTAAGAGCAGCTTTACTACTGATCTGCAAAATCACATTCACTTTTGAGGCTTTGCCGAGAGCCTTACCTTGCAATGGTTACATATTCTATACCTGATGTCAGAATAAAAATATGACGTAGCAGTTTCGCTTAGGGTAGCACAATCACAATGATTATACTGTCAACATACGGTTGCTATTTGCTGTCAATTGGTAAAGCATCGATGTGCTTGTATGTTAATTAGGGTGATATTTCTTAAAGGTGGAATGTCGTTTGTTGTTAAGAGTTTGCAGCTATCTAAGCGTGACTAGTGGTTTACATTTACTCAGGAAATGAGCTTCCTTCTGAACTCATACAAACTTTGCTTAAGATGGCACCAACGGCGGAGGAAGAATTGAAGTTGAGGCTCTATAACGGGGATCTTTCTCGGCTTGGGCAGGCAGAGCGGTTCCTGAAAGCGTTGGTTGAGGTTCCATTTGCATTCAAGAGGCTAGAAACGTTGCTTTTCATGTGCACTCTTCCGGATGAGGCATCAATTATTAAAGAATCATTTTCCACCTTGGAGGTGAGATATTGTTTTCTTGATTACTATCCACTTTTGGGTAGTAAAGAGTGAAATTTGTAACTTGTTTGCGGTTTTCAAATTGGAGGAAATACTCTGAAATTCTCTAGAACTTGTGCTTCCAACATTAATCTAAGTGGACTTGTCTGAAGAACCAATGTGTTATATGGACACTTCTTCCACTATGTCTCTAACTGTTTGCTGTTAAATCCCCCCATGAAGTTCATTGTTTCCCCTGTTATATGTTACCAGCCAAAACCCAAAGTAACCTTTAGAAGCAGAAAAGATAACCATACCCAACCTTGTTTCCTAAAAATGATCAATAACCATATTGGTTGAAAATATATGGAAATCCACCTGGGAAAGCGCCCATAGTTATCATATAAGATGCTGATAATAGTAAGAAGAATGGGTTTCTGAATTTTGTATCTGCAAGGCTTACTATACAACAGCTATTGCCTTGCATTTTACTCTGCTTTATTGTAGTTGTTACCTGATTATTTTTCCATTGCCTGTGTTGAAATTAAAGCAGAGCTATCATGAAGCTTGGAATATCAAATATTTTATTTTGACTTTCATGATGGAAAATAGCTGGAGTATTTTGGTACTTCACTTCACAGTTACTGAAAATATGGTCCGCCCGTACCTTTAGTCAAGCTTCTATTCAGAAGGTTAACTCGTTTGCTGTATGCAAGTGTGACTCAATTTTTGATATCAATAGACACTTCATTTTTAGCTAGTGATATATGGTTTGATGCTTATTCTTTATAGCTGATGAGTCCGATGACATAGTTCTTACTATATGAAACATAGAGCTAAATTTTCCAATTTGAAAATAAACATTGTTCACTTGCAGGGCAACTGGTTTCTTCCTTATATATGTTAACAATATGGTCTGCATCTGTTGAATGCACAATTTATGCATTAACGATTTTCTGAAACACTACTGCCCAAGACTTATGTTTGTATACTTCTGTTCAGTTCTTTAAAATTCCTTTAACATTGGTGTTTGATGCATGTTCTTTTGTGGTCCAGGCTGCTTGCACAGAACTCCGGAATAGCAGGCTGTTTCTCAAGCTCCTTGAGGCTGTTTTGAAAACAGGCAATCGTATGAATGATGGAACATTTCGTGGTGGTGCACAAGCATTTAAACTTGACACGCTTCTGAAATTATCGGATGTAAAAGGAATAGACGGGAAAACTACATTGCTGCATTTTGTTGTTCAGGAGATAATCCGCTCAGAAGGTATACGAGCTGCTCGTGCTGCCAGGGATCAACGGAGTATGTCTAGCATCAAGTCCGATGATCTACTCGAGGATTTACCTCAGGATTCAGAAGATTACTATCGGAGTACTGGTTTACAGGTTGTCTCCGGTTTGAGTAGTGATCTTGAAAATGTGAAAAGAGCTGCAATTCTAGATGCAGATAACTTGACAGGCACAGTGTCCAAACTTGGCCATGCACTTATAAAAGCTCGTGATTTCCTAAATTCAGAGATGAAGAACATAGAAGAGGAAGATGGGTTTCACCAGACTACGAAGAACTTTGTGCAGAATGCTGAAGGTGAAGTCATGTCATTGCTTGAGGAAGAAAAGCGAATTATGGCTCTTGTTAAGAGTACGGGTGATTATTTCCATGGAAATGCTAAGAAGGATGAAGGTTTGCGATTGTTTGTAATTGTAAGGGATTTTCTGGTTATATTGGATAAGGTATGCAGAGAGGTGAAAAATGCTCCAAGAAAGCTAAATAGCACACCAAGGAAAGAACATGTAGCCGTTACGACTTCAGAATCCACTCTTTCGCCGCGACCTGATCAATCAACCCATTCACCACGACCTGATCAATCAACCCATTCACCACGACCTGATCAGCGTCAGAAGCTCTTTCCGGCTATCTCAGACAGGCGAATTGATGATTCTAGTTCGGATGATGACGCTCCTTGAGTACCAGGGCCGGCTCTAATGTTGTTCCAAGTAAGGCTTTTGCCTCCCATTTTTTAGAAATAATAGATTATAGGTATTTAAAAAATATATTTTGTACTTTTCGTATGAAAGTAGATTCTTTTATAACAGTTGTCTCAAAGAAAAGAAGTTTTCAAGATTATAATTGATAAAATCTTACCTAAGATCAACAATATCTCAAGATAGATTAAATTTGTGGGCTATATTATCAATTGAAAAGGAATTATTAGAGGAAATCGATTATAAAAAATATCATTAACAATTTAAAAAAAAATTTAGACCTCAAATTCAACTTTGGTTTTAGGCCACACATATGTTTGAGCCCCGCCCCTGTTGAGTACATTTTTCCCAACAGGTACAAGGTACCTAGCTCTTTTTATTTATTTCCCTTTTGCTTTCTTCTATTTTGCCTAGCAATACACCTTCTAGGATGTTGAGGTTAATATATATCCGCTACCTAGAGCACCTTATTTATTTATTTATTTTTGTTGTTTCATGTTATGATTTGCTTAGGGATCTGAATACAACTACAACAACAACAATCATGCCTCAATCTCAAGCAAGTTGAGGTCGGCTATATGAATCTTTATTGTCCATGTCGCTCCATTTAAGCCCGTCTCAGTCCAATAACTGCTTAGGAATCTTAGAACATGGGCTAAAATATTCTTTCGTTATAGAACCGGGGCATGGTAGATAGAAACGCGGAAGAGATTGACTCGTTGCTTGGTAGGCTAACTTGAGCGGAGCAGAGACCTGAGAAAAGCTATGCCTTCAGAGATGATCTGCTACATGGCTCTACATCAATGTGGCCTTTTTTGCATCTCCACTTGTACTTAAAAAGTAGCTAGGATCATTCAATTTATTCTTTGTAATTATTTTTTGTCAATTTTGCTGATAATTCTTCATTCGAATGGAAGTAGCCTGTGCATTATTTATTGATCGTGTTTGCAAGAAAGAAAATGTAAATAGTTTGTTCCGCCACAATCGAGCACCCCTTCCAGACCAACATTCGGATATATGTTTTTTTGGTTTACTTTGAATCTATCGCATGGGAAGCCTTTGTTGTGATAGTGATCAAAGGTTTTACTACAAGATAACTGCATAGGAAGTTCTTGAACTTGTGGTTATATCTATTATCTAAGACATACTTATTTGGAAGAATGAGTTAAAAATGACTTTTGAAGTCTTGTATACATTTTTTTGGTTAACAAAACAAGGGTGATTTAAAGGGTGGGGGTTAGATTAAAAGTAGGAAAAGTTATGCGTAACTATTAAAACTTTTAAAAATTTAAATAGACCCACATCCATTCAAATTATTTTAAATTTTCATTTTCGTCTTCTCCCTAGATGTTTAAAACATCTCCCTAAATGTTTGAGGATAGAGAGGAGTGTTGCGAGATGGAAGAACAAGGGGAGGAGGAGGAGTGGTGGGAGGAGGAGGGGGACTTTATGTAAATAAGAAAAGTTTGGAATTTTTAAAAATTATATCATTAGTACTAATCATAAAAGTATCCCTCCTATCCCATTCTTAACACTTACGTCTTAAAAATTAATATAAGTTTTCAAGTGTTAAAAATTTGATGAGTTAAAACTGACTTTTGAAGTCTTGTAGAAGAATTTGGACACATTTTTTGGTTAACAAAAGAAGGGTGATTAAAGGGAGTGGGGGCAGATTAAAAATAGGAAAAATTGTAGGTAAATATTAAAATTTTCAAGAATTTAAAAATTTTAATCTCGTTCAAATTATTTTAAATTTTCATTTCCCTCCTCTTTCTCCTCTCTCATTATCCTATTCTTTCTTATTTTCTTCTTTCTCTTCAACTTTCGTTGCTGCTTCTTCGCTTACGTCTTCTTCTTCTTCTTCTTCTTCTTCTTCTTCTTCTTCCTCCTCCTCCTCCTCCTCTTTGTTCATCTCTCTTCAACTTATTTTCATCATCATCTTCTTCTTCTTTTCCTTTTTCTCCTAGTAATTTAAAATATGCGAGAGACAAAGAATGTGAAATTTTACAAAGTGAATATAATGCAAAACACCCTTCGAAATATTTTGAAATATTCCTAGGATGAGTATTCTTAGGATAGTACTTTATAATCGCTGAACAAGGATGCGCTTCGCGACGCGGAAAAACCCTCGTGTTAGCGATGCACAAATTACTCTGCCCTAAAATAACACTACGCGTTCGCGTCATATCCCTCACAAACGCGGTGAACACATTGCTGCTAGACCCTCACGAACACGCCGCCTCCTGCGCGAACGCGATGGACAAAGTCTCCAGCTCCCTCGCTGATACGTGAATGCGATCATGCAGTTGCGAATGCGAAGTAGAAAATACTCAACTCTAGACTTAGCCTACCGATCGCAGCTACATCTTCGCGATCATGAAGAACAACAGAGACATCAGTAAACAACAGAAACTAGCATTGTAATCATCCTCCGAAATAATCTCAACCCACCCCTAAACTCGCCCGAGCCTCTCAAGACCCCGTTCAAACATACCAACAAGTCCCAAAATATAAAAAAACCTACTCGAGGCATCAAATCACACATAACAACATCAAAATCACGAATTGCACCTCAAATCAAACTTAATGAACTTTCAACTTCCAAAACTCGTGTAGACCCATATCAATTCAACTCAAAATCACCTCAAAATTTTCACATAAGTTTCAAATGACATTAAAAACCTATTTTAACTCACGGAATAATAATCCAAATCTGATACCATGAAAGTCAACTCCCCGTCAAACTTATGAATATTCAAACCTTTAAATTGCCAATTTACGCCAAATAGTGCCAAAACTTTCTAGGAACATCCAAATACAAATTCGAGCATACACCCAAGTCCAAAATTACCATTTGGACCTAAGAGAACCATAAAAATTCCGATACGAGGTCAAATCTACAAAGTTCAAATTTGGTCAACTCTTCCAACTTAAAGCTTCCTATTTAAGAATCATTCTTCCAAATCAATTCTGAATAACTCGAAAACCAAAATAGAGGATACACAAAATTCATAATACACTATACGCAGCTACTCATGACCTCAAAACACTGATCTGAAGGCAAATGCTCAAATGACTAGTTGGATCGTTACAATGAGTATTCTGCAAAATATCCCGAGAGATGTTTCAAACACCATGCTATTTATTATGCTTCTTCCTTTTTTCTAGTGGGTTGAAATGTGAGAGATAAAGAAAAAATAATAAAATTCTGCGAAACATCTCCTTGTGTGTTTCAGATATCTCCACATATATTTGAAACATCTCACTAAATGTTTGAAACATCTCCACATATGTTTAAAATATCTCACTAGATGTTTAATATATTTCCCTAACTGTTTGTGGATAATGAGTGGCTGGGAGGAAAGAGAGGAGCGTTGCGAGATGGAGGAACAAGGGGAGGAGGAGGAGTGGCAGGAGGAGAAGGAGGAGGGAGATAGTGGGAAGAGGAATTGGGGGAGGAGGAGGAGGAGGGGGGGACTTTATGTAAATAAGAAAATTTTGAAATATTAAAAATGATAGGAAAAAATTACAGATACATTTCTCTTTGTTTAAGCAAATGTACTAAAAAAGCAAGAGAATCAAATGATATTTGGTAAAATATGTAATTTGAAAGAAAATAATCTTTTATCATTGAGAAAAAGGAATAGAATACTCTAAAAATAAGATAGTATACGTACTAGCTAGTTTCGAAATAGAGAGGGTATAATATTTAAACCTATTTTATTAGAGAAAATGTTTACAGTGTGAGTATATCATACCATCTTTCTTATAAATCAATATGTTATTTTAATCTCAAAATAAATGAAATACACTAGACATATAGAAGCAAAAGAGGGGAAAGTGAAATATGTACAAGTTAAAACAAGAGTATATAGGGCGGTTATATATAACTCCACTTTGATCAAGTGTTATAAACTCTCTACTCTACTTAATATATTTCTCTGAATATTGTGTCAAAATCCCAAATGTTGGGTGCAGAAGAACCAAACAGTCCAGAAGGTTCATCCTCTTCTTCAACTCCATCACATTTCTCGCCTCCTCCACATGAGGCACAACACATGATCGACCAAAATCTACCAGAAAATGGAGCCTTTGATCTAGCTTGTCCTGAGACCTTCACTCAAATTATGGAGCAAGTAAAAGAAGAGCAACTTGTTAATTCTGACGCTTGTTCCACTAATTGCAACGGGAATATTGAACGTAAAAGACGCCGTACTCCTACTGATCAAGAAGAAGGAATTGATAATGACACAGTAGAGGCAGTTTCTGAAATACGTAGAAATAATGTTGATTCCTGGAGATACTACGCTTTGCTTGGTCTCAACACTTCTACTGATGATGAAGCAGAAGAAGAAGGAATTAACAATGCCACAGTAGAGGTCGTTTCTGAAATACGTAGAATTAATGTTGATCCCCCGAGATACTATTCTTTGTTCGGTCTCAACACTTCTACTGATGATGAAGCACAGCAACAGAATGAAAGAGGAGAAGAGTCTGGAAATCAAAATTCAGAACAACAAGAAAGTGGTGACAAAGAAAATCTTGAATCCGAACCAAACGAAGGAGAAGAGGATAGAAATCAAGAAAACAAGAATGATAAAGAAGAAGAAACAGAGGAATTGGAAGAAAAAGAAGAAGACGATGAAGAAGAAGAAACAGAGAAAGAAGAGGAGGAGGAAGAAGAATTGCAGGAAGAAGAAACAGAGAATGCGGGAGATAGAGAACATAATAGGAATCATCAAAATTCTGAACAACAAGAAAGTGGAGAGCATAATGACAATCAAGATACTGAACAGCAAGAAAATGGAAATCAAGATAATGAAGAGGCCAGCGAAAATGATGAAAATCAAGAAGAAAATAACAATGAAGATGAAGAAGAGGAGGAGCCAGAGGTGGACGAAGAAGAAGAAAAACGAAAAGCAGATGAAAAAGGAAAACGTCCAATGTCTGAAATCTGCAAATTAAAATTCATGGTCCGTAAATTCTCCAAATTTGAAAAAGGTGGACCGTCAGATACCCCAGAAGGAGATCAAACTCAAGAAAATGATGCTAATGATCAGTTAAACAACGAAGATCAGTACAATGTTGATGATGAAGATGAAGATCATCAGGTTTTGGCAATTTTAAAATCAATCTGGCATTTCAATTGCAACAATGGGTATTTCCCATGTCCTACCTCAGATGAACTACATAATCACATTATGGATTCAGTTCCCAACTTGAAAATCCTCGGAGAGGATTTAACTAATAAGATCATAGCATTAGAGGATAATTTCAATACAGTTAGGGCACTGGATGGAGATAATCCCGATACGGATCGTCCTATTCATCGAGAAATTTTTAACTTGTCTATGCGATTATGGGGTAATTCTGAAGACCAAATTGGCAATGTTTAACAGGAATTATATGATGTGAATATAGAGCAAAATAGTACTTTTCAGACATTACTTTAAACTTTTTCTATATGAAGTAGTTAGTTTTTAGTTCACTTGAAAAATGTAATGAGATTAGGGAACATGAAAGGGCTTTTTTGTTAAACTGTTTCCCTTTCCACTTCTGTTTGATATTTTTCCTTCCATTTATAGAATGAAAGATACTATTGTTAATGCTTTCAAGGAAGGAGAATGATGACGATACTTAGCAAATAGTTTAGGAAAAGTTAATAATAATACTAACCTTTATAATTATAGTTGCTGGTTAGTTAATAAACTGTTTATTCTATTTAAAAAGCTTGATTTACATGTTTGATCTTTGTCTTATAGGAGTGTTAGTTATTGGGCTGACAAATGTATGGACAAATTTAACTAGCTATACTATAATTACATTCTATAATCTATATTTATTATTTATGTACAAAACCATTAAAAAAAGAAAAGAAAATAGAATATTCATTAAATCTAGCGTCTCATTCTCTCTCATTCACCAACCCCTCCTAAAAATTCGAATTTCATCTATTTTTCAAAAGGTTTCATATCTCTCTCTCTCTCTCATATTTATCATCCATAATAGGTACTTCTCCCATAATGTAAACGAAAATGGCAAAAATTTTGTCTTTAAAATTGCAACAAAGGGTTCTCCATCGACATTCATTAAAAAGCTTCCAAAGTTTGATTTCAATATTCAAAATTTAAGAATTTGTAATTTGATAAGATTGGTATTCTTACAAATGATGGAGAATATACCTTGTAGTTATATCTCAATTTTGAGGGAAATTGGTTAAGTTTAAAGTTGATTTTACGTAAAATTTCAGATTGAAACTCAAAAAAAACGAAGTTGTAGGAATTGTATGATAAATGTATCACAATTGTTTTAGAATTGTACTTATAATTGTATATTATTTGTATCTGATACATTAATACCTAAAATAATATATGATACAATACTAATAAAAATTTAATACATATTATATCAGATCTTAGGTTTAAAGTTGTTATTGGAACTTGCACAAGATGAAGATCACAATGTATCACAAATTTACAAAAATGTGTTGCAATCTGTATCACAAATGTATGAGAATTATGTTAGTACTGTATCATATTGTTTTAAGTATTAATATATCAAATACAAGTTAGATACAATTATGATACAATTATCATATAATTCCTGCAACCTCCTCTTCTTCTTCTTCTTCAATTTGCAATCTGAATTTTAGGTATTAGTGTATCAAATATAATTATTATACAATTATCGTTTCCTGCAACGCTCGAGAATCATATGTATTTTTTTATCTTCGAATGGACCAATTTGTGGAAGAGTGTGTTAGGCAAATAAACAGAAGAAATTAGGGAAAAGAAAAAAAAAGATGGGAGAGGAGAGGGGAAAAAAAGAAAAGGATGTAATTTAATCTCTTAATGGAAGGCACTAATAATGGGGGTGAGAGCCTTTTAAAGGGAAAATATATAATCTGCAAGAAAAAATCAGGTACTTATTGAAATTAAAACTACAAAACTTAAATAAAATAAGTAAATAAATTTCTATTATAATATATATAAGAAAAACTCTCATATATATATATATATATATACTGACCCACATGAATAACTTTAGTAAGTATTAGATATGTAACGATCATTTTTAATTGCTGTCACTTTTTCACATTGGAAAAGTAAAATTTACTTTTAGATGAAAAGAAATAATGAGAAAGTGAAATTTGCAGGTCTATTTAGTGAAAGAGTATAATGATCAGGAACAATATTTCTGCACATTTTGAACGTAAATTTTCTTGACAAAACCGTTTTTTAGTTCACTCGAAAATTGTAATGGGATTAGGGAACATGAAAAGGGTTTTTTGGTTAAACTGTTTCCCTTTCCACTTTAGTTTGATGTCTATTCTTCCATTTATAGAATAAAAAATACTATTATTGTTAATCCTTTCAAGGAAGGAGAGTGATGACGTTAGTTAGCATATAGTTTAGGAAAAGTTAAATAATAATATAAGCTTTATGGTTATAGTTGCTGGTTAATTAATTACAGTGTTTATTCTATTTGAGAGGTTTGGTTTTGTCTTATATTAGTTATTGATCTAACAAGTACCGTAAAGACTTTTATATATATATATATATGACTCACGTCAATAATTTTAGTAGATATTAGATATGTAATGATCATATTTAATAGTTGTCATTTCTTTTTTACCGAAAGAAGTAAAGTTTACTTTTAGATGAAAAGAAATAGTGGAAGAGTGAAGTTTGCATGCAGGTCTATATATAGTACTATAATATATGTATAGTTCTGATGCTTATAGAGCTACCTGCTGATGCTTTCAGACAACACCTTAAACTTTCTATATATATATATACAGTTCTGACTTTTTAGAATGATGGATTTTTGTGAGTTAGTCTAATATGCTACGACTCAGCCTTTTGCACTTTCAAGTTCACTCGAAAATGGTGGTCTTTTTTCCCTTTCCATTTTAATTTTATGTGTATCTTTTCTTCAATATATAGAATATAAAAGGTACTTTTAATCCTTCCAAGGAAGTAGAAAGATGACGATTGTTAGCACATTTTAACAAAGATTTGCCTGTATACTTATAGTTTAGAAAAAGGTTAATGATAATATTAATCTTTATAGTTATAGCTTAGGAAAAGGTTAATTAATTAATTATGTGTGTTTTCTGTTTTAGAGGTTTGATTTAGGTGTTTGATTTTGTCTTAATATAGTTAGTACCAATTTTGTTTTAATTTTATTTAATAAGAAAAAATGAAAGAGGGTAGGAGAAAATGCAAAACTGCTAACATATGTATGGACTTAGACAAATATGATAGCCAGTGTTTTAAAGGCGTTTTCGGGGCGAGTTCTGGGGCGAGGCGCACAAAAATGACATGAGGCGATGGTTGTGGCGCGAAAGTCTCAAGAGGCGTACACCAAGCAATTCGGGGCGTGTGCCCAGACGTTTGAAGCGCGTTTTTTCTTGTCCGCGAGTCTGCTAATATCTCTCAGATAATGAATATTTTGTTTTTTTACAAATACAAAGAAAACTACATTCTCCTTCATAGCATCAAGCTCAAAATTCAAATTGCAGTGTAGTCATCCTTTTTGTTCCACAGTGTAGAAAATTTTATTCATTTCGACTCAAGTTACTTGTGCTTGTAAGTACCGTATGGTAGATTGTTTTGATTAGTTATTTATGAGGATGACTAGTTTCTTTAATTTTTATGCAATTTTACCTGTTTATAAAATATTTACTGTAATTATATTTTAAAATATTAAAAATTAAATACCTTTGGGACTTACGCCTCGTGCCTCGGGGCTTACGCCTCGTTGAGGTATACGTAAAACGCATCGCTTTACACCCACACCTTTTAAAACATTGATAATAGCCCACATGAATAGCTTCAGTAAGTACTAGATATGTAATGATCATTTTTAATAGCTGTTATTTTTTTATGTTGAAGAATAAAGTGACACACTGGGGCTGGCCCTTCCACACTGCGCAAAAACTGTTTCTCTTTAAAAGGAGTCGTGGTGTGAGCATTGCCCGGGGTCCTTGAGGCCCTCGGGAACTTTGATGCACCAGGATACTCTCTTGGACACTATGAGATATTGGTACCTTGGATTTGGTTGAAGGCCTGGTCCTCCAGGTTTATTTTTGGGCCTATCCAGGCTCCCTATAGTATAGCAGTTTCATTTCTGTAATTCATTCAATCTTGACCTGTAATAATAATTCTTGTAAAATAGATATTGGGGATATTAGTAAAACGGGAGGGACTTTTATATGTGTTTTGTTGGAAAATCGGGTAGAAATCATGCTCCTAGGATTGTTGTGATTATATATGCATTAGAAACCATGCTTATAAGATTGTTTTGTGTCCTAGAAAAACAATGCTTATAGGTGCATCATATCATTTGTCCTAAACTTCTGCTTTCTAAAGTTCTGCATACTCATGTCTGCTTAGAAATTCTGTCACTAGGTTGTTATTAATTCTGCCTAATAATCATGTTCATAAAATTTTCCTATGTGCATTAGAAACCATGTTTTAGGACTTGTATTACACTCACCTGAATAGCACGCCTATGTCTAGATAGTATAAAAAGCAGTCCCAACACCTAGATATCATGCTTATAGAGATAAATATATAAAATCAGTTCTGTAATGTTTATGATTATTTTTCAGCACCTAGACAGCATGTCTATAGGACATAATGAACTCAAACTACCTGTTTAAAATCGCTTGTTATTATTAAGACTCTCATTAACAATTAGATGCCATGTTTATAGAATATCTCGGATCCACGCCCAGGCAATCTTGTAGTATAATTGAATTCTTGCAAATTGTAAAACTATGCTTTGCTTATTTGTGAACTGCGCAGATTCAACAGATTCTAAAATCAGTAGGCAAACTGATTAGGTTTCTATCATTTCGCCTTAACAAAATGCTACATATTCTCTGCTTGTCATGCTTACCTAGATATCCTGTTCTAGGACCTTTCTTAAACATCTGAAATCTTGTTATTTGAGACGTGCTAATTATCTGCTTATTTGTGGAGGTAAACATGAGCCCCTTAATTATTCTTTTACTTGACAGTCCTATATGTACTTTGTTGTCGCTTAGATTTTCTCCTTTAAATACCTTAGGAGAGTCTCGAACTGCCTAAATTAGAGGTCCTAAATGAGCCCCTTAATTATTCTTTTACTTGACAGTCCTATATGTACTTTGTTGTCGCTTAGATTTTCTCCTTTAAATACCTTAGGAGAGTCTCGAACTGCCTAAATTAGAGGTCCTAAATGAGCCCCTTAATTATTCTTTTACTTGACAGTCCTATATGTACTTTGTTGTCGCTTAGATTTTCTCCTTTAAATACCTTAGGAGAGTCTCGAACTGCCTAAATTAGAGGTCCTAAATGAGCCCCTTAATTATTCTTTTACTTGACAGTCCTATATGTACTTTGTTGTCGCTTAGATTTTCTCCTTTAAATACCTTAGGAGAGTCTCGAACTGCCTAAATTAGAGGTCCTAAATGAGCCCCTTAATTATTCTTTTACTTGACAGTCCTATATGTACTTTGTTGTCGCTTAGATTTTCTCCTTTAAATACCTTAGGAGAGTCTCGAACTGCCTAAATTAGAGGTCCTAAACACCTCCAGGGCCATAAAGAAGGGATGGGTAATGCACGCATAGAGTTCGTTTAATTAAAACCGCTTATAACCGTTAAAGGGAGGGTAATTGGGTAGTAAAAGGATATGATGACATGTGCGCTAATGCCACGTGTAACCCCTCTAGTTGAGGAAGGCTTACCGGGTATTATACAGATGTGATCCTATAGGCTAATAGACTCCTTATTTTTATATATATGTGTGCTTAGACTGCTTTATTTGTTAAATGACTAATTCACAAAATAAGTTTGGTCGGGACACACCGTTGTCTCCAGGAGTGCCTAACACCTTCCCCTTAAGGTAATTTCAAGCCCTTACCCAATCTATAGTAATGTAAACCGGTTTCATGAGTTACTTGCATTAGGTGCCCTAAGGCACCTTAAATCCGTTAGGTGGCGACTCTTCAATTTCCATACCCTTCTCCCAAAAGTAAACGAGTTATCCCAAAGCATGTTGAAGCCCGGACTCCCGCGAAAGGGGAAAAAGGGGGGCGCGACATCTTGTATTGAATATCATGTCTGTGTTACAAAGTGACAAGAGGCCCCTTTATATATTAGGGGGAATCTCAACATAGTACATGTGTAATTAATGCAAAGAGATTGCTGGTACATCCATTTAATGTCGCGGTACGGGCTTGTACTATTTTGCGTACTTGGTCAGCTTTAATCACGTGCCTTTTGAGAATTTCCTGCATTTCCACATTGGTCTTCGATTTGCACTGCCCCGAGGTCGAGGACCTTCGATATGCCCCCTCGATGCCAAAACTCGAACCTTCGAACGTTCTGAGCACCGTAATAACTGTAAAATCAGGCTCTCCAATTTTAGCCGTATACATAAATACCACTATCCTAACACTCTCAAATAAATAGTAGAAAACATAAGCGGATTCAATTTCAGGGGGAAGTCGTCATTTTGTATATTTCACCATATTTTGTCCACTGAGGGAAGTAAACGATAACTTCTTTTTTTGGCTAACTGTAAAGATGAATAAGTTCACATATCTCTTCTTTAAAAGTGTTTTTTTTTTTTTTTTTTTTTTTTGGGAAAATCCACTGATTATTGTGCTTCTTCCTTTGCTTAGAAAATTATTATGCCCAAATAATATTTGCATTCACGTCAAACAAAGGAAAAGCATATCTATATGATCGATTGATAAGCAGGAGGAGAATAAAGAACTAATAGTCCTATATAAATTAAAGTAATCTCTTTCTAATGTGTTTCCTTTAAAACTTGGGAATTAATTTTTATTTTATTCTATTAGATATTAAAAAGAGATACTAGTGGGGTAACCTACAATAACACGTTAACATGCATTCATAATGTAAAGTATTTTATATACTCAGTATTTATTTTTTATAGTTGAATCCAAAATATAGAAGCATGATCCAAGTTTGAATAAGGCAAAATGGAAACTCCCTTTTTATCTCGTACTTCCACTCCTAAGCTAACTAAGAGTGCTATTCATTTTCTACGTATAATAACCTGGGGATGAAACTTGAGCAGGGTGTTGAGCAAGTCTGGTTAGTACTCCCAAATACTCAAAATATTGACTAATACAAAGCAGGTCAGGAAGCTTGACATGACAGAAGTTCGAATCGAACCAAACTAGTTGATAGTGGACTTTTTGGATACCAAACATAAATTGACATTTAAAATTTTAAATAATCTACTAATATTGAACAATCTACCAATTTTAAAAATGATAATTTTTATGCACTTTTCAAAAATGAAAATCATTATTTTTTTACTTCTTGTGATCTGGACCGAAATATATTTGTAGTGATATATGAAATGAGGGAAATACCAACATAAAATAATTAGAAGTGGGCCTAAGCGGAGGTCAGGGAAGGCGGTCGTTAAAACGGTAAAACTGAATCACAACGTACATTCAAACCCAGCAAGAAAAGGAACCATCTCTTCATTCAGTTCAATTTCAAAAAAAAGTAAAAAAAATCTTGTCCCTCTTTATCTGACTCCTATACTTTCACAAAGAGTCATCATATCCACAATGCCAACCGCAGAAGAATTGAATGTAAAGAATTATGAAGGAGGAGAAGATTATGGAAATCAATATTATTCAGAAACAGAACAAGTTGATACAGGAAATCAAGAATTAAGCAAAGAGGAAGAAGAAGTACTAAGTTCTGAAATTGAGAATTTATACTTTTCTCCAACTTCATCACCTATATCTTCTCCTACACATCCCCAGTTATTCAATCAATTCTTGGAGAACGGAGTTCAAGAACTGGTCATCTGTGAAAGAGAAGACCAAAACCCAAGAGGAGTAAAAAGAATCTGTCCAGTATCTGAACTGTACGAGTTGAAGTCTATGAACCGTAGCATATATTCAAAAACTGCAGGCGAAAATGGAAATCAAGAAGCAAGAAACAAAGGAAAACGTCCCATGTCTGAATTATATGAATGGAAGCCAATGGTGCCTAAATTTTCCAATCTTGAAGGAGGAGGACCGTCCAATTATGAAGATTACTTAAATGATGATGACTATGATTATGATCAGGATTTAGCAATTTTGAAGTCTCTTTATCATTACTACTTTAATCATGGAGTCATTCCGCATCCTTCATCTGAGGAACTAATTAATTACATTGAGGCTTCAATCCCCAACTTGAAAGTTCGTGGCCGGGATTTGGTGAAGAAGATCCTAATGTTAGAGCACAACTTCTTAACCGTTTGGAAAATGGCAGGGTATTATTACCCGGAAATAACCCACCCTGTTTATGCAGAAATTTTCCACTTGTCTATGGGATTATGGGGTAATTACGAAGACTATTATTATCAGGTTGTAGTTGGCGATTGTGATCTATATCGGGACAGTGGTGTAAACATGGAAATCAAAGAACAAAATGCAACGAATTGAAGTCTTCATATGAACATTTTTAGAATTTTTTGAGTAAACTAGTTATTACATGTATAGCTTCCTTTTATAGGGCAAATGGATTTGGAAGTTGGTGTAATATGCTACGGAGAATTTAAAGTAGATAATTAATCAGATCATAATGAAGTAGTTCTCTTGCATTTTTCAGCTCACCTGAAGATTATTGTGGGATCAGAGATCATGTAAGATTGTTTTGATATGAAATTGTTTCCTTTTCCATTTAAGTTTGATATCTTCTTTTCAACTCACAGAATCAGAGATGTTAAATCATTTCAAAGACAGACAAGAGAAACAGAAAGGATAAAGTACAAAAATTAAATTGATATATTAAGACAGAAACAAAAATTAAACACAGCTACATGTTTTCAACTGGAAAATTAAGTTTAAGTGAAGAAATGGGCTCCGATTCCCACTTTGACCACGGGATCTAAATGGAGAAAACACCAGCAGTTGATACTTCAATAATGTACCTGATTTTTACCTTTGTTCAAAGCAATCATCGACCTAGGAAGTCTTACGAATTCACGAGGCTGCTATACTTATAATCCAAGTGGGCAAAAGGTGAAAGCTAAAAGATATTAATCCTATGTAATGTAGACGAAACTGGTTAACTACTAAACTTAAGTGGCAAAACTGCTTATAGAGATAAAACCAGAGACATATGCAACACTGATGAGTTAATTGTAAGTATTCCGCTATATCATCATTCAGCAGGGGAAGGATCCTAAGAGGAAACTGGTTAAATTATTAAGCTTCAAACGGTAAAACTCCCAGAGAATAAGCCTATAATCAAATCCAAGATCAATTACCATTATTTTGCAAAATCATCACAGCAATTATGCACAACAATAGTTTAATTTGTTTTGATGAACGAAGAAAACCCAAGAATGTCTAATTAACTATGAATAGTATCTAGAGTAGTACATACTATTATTATGTTTCAGAATAATAACAGAATTGGAAGTATCTTATTTCCAATGCAAAACCGCTCGCTATTAGATCTACTAATATGCTCAACTTTTACATGGCTTAAGCAGTAAAAATATGAAATAGTTCTCAATTACGAAAGAAGGAAGCATTGTTTGAGGTTAAAAAGGATCATTCTCCTATACACATGATTCAACCATTTGGTGAAATCAACCTAATATATAGTTCACTTTAGTAGTAGGGATATTAGCTCTGTGATATAATATGCTTTGAGACGAAAAGTTGAACGTCTTAGCTTCATTACTATCTCTGAGACAAATATTTTAGTTATATTTCTGTACTCAATCTTATGCGTCGAAATTAAGAGCAGAGCTGGAGTTAATAGTATACCCCATTCGATGCATATTAAAGCATTCTTTATATGTCAGGACATCACAATTTGGCAGAATTACATTGTAAGGGTTCTTTTTTTTGACAAGTGCATTTCAAGGATTCTTCAAGCGCTCCACAAGATTATATAAAGCCGCCATGCACATCTTTACTTTCTCCTCCAAATCCCCGTAACGGTTATTTCAAACATTTGTTTAAGCTTTGTGAATCTATATGACACGCTCCTCAAATTTCCAGTTCATACAAAAGCCACTTATCAGACAGTTCGCCATGCATAAGGAATACCACAAGGCATAGTAGATTAACGGTGAACAGTAGTAGAAAACAGTTTTACCAGACAAGAGAGTTCCGCATGTCAAGAAAGAGAGGAATTCATAAATTAAACAACTAACGGAGGTAAAGAAAACCTAAAATAATTTGAAAAGAGAAGAAGATATTGGACAATAAAGCTCCTCAAGAATGCACCCTTCCCTCATGATGATCTCTGAAAATGTAAAGTTCTTAACGGCAACTGAAAGTCCTACAGAAAAGTTTAAAATGCTAAAGGCAAGAGCATAACTTGATACATGAGATCAGACTTACTACTGTAGCATAGTGAGGGAAAGATTGTGAATAACAGCCACGGGACGGGAAAAAGAAAGAGAAGTTCTTCTCACGTTGAAGGGGCCTAAGACTTCTACAAATCCACTTAAACATGTGAAGGAGAGTTTATCATTGAACAATATGAATCTCAGCTCTTATGCAAAACTCCTTAACCTTCAAATTTTGTTCTTCCCCACTCCAATCTTATTTAAGTGGATAAACCTATCTGGTTTCCCACGTCAGATTCAGATGACATTCTATAAATTTCACTTTTCACTTAACATTCATAAACAGTATCAGGGTATGAAAGTGTCTTGATCCATCACTAGCGCATCTATGTTTCTTCCCAATCTAAGCACGAAACAAGGAAGAAGACATTACAAGCAAATACGATGGAACAAACAATTGAAGCATAAAAGAAGAAATAGCACTTTAACATTGCAGAAGATTGAACATAAAAGCACAGTGCATGTTATATGCAGGAAGACGAATCTGCTCCCATACACCAACACCCATCAAGGAATTACGAGAGGGTTCTGAAACTAAAAGAATAAACAGGTAAATAAATAATAATCTTCTAACCATATAGATATAGATATATAGTTAAAAAACGGTTCAGTGCCTGAGATAATAAATATGCACATGCTCGCGAACAATAGAAAAGATGGAAAACTGAATCTAATCATGCAAAGGATACTACAACCCTCAAAATACTAAAAGTGAAATCTATGAAACTCCTTTATATGGAAGGATCGATAGATGAGACATCATGAAAATTAATTCATGTATTCCATAAAACATTGAACACAATCAGCTACCTAATAAATGAAATTGAAAGCGATGGAAGAATAAGTACAGAAGCTTCATAACAAACTATTCATCATCTACTATCTAATTTATAATATGGAAGGATCGACCCATTCAGGTATCAAGTTCTCATCAGCAAAAAGTCGGTGTTAGTTAGATTCAGGATTCGCAACCTAGGATCAAACTACAACCAAGGAAATATAAGCAAATAATAACAAACGACCAAGCCTACAAGCTAAAAAAGAACACCATAGAGGAAGAAACTAAAATAGGTATGCACTTTTGAGAAGTGAACATCTCAGAAATGAAATGATTCCACAGCCACATAAATACCAGATAACATTAACCTTGCAAGAATGCCATGATTCCAATAGGGCATGTGACCATTACCTGTTCTGTGTTCACCTGGCACAACAAACCATCATTTCCATATCAGGGAATGGTGTCCACTGTCTCAATTATCAGATATGAAATGTATGTGGAATTATTGATTAGTAACAAGATCAAAAACAGAATCTTTCAGACTTCACTTTTCAAGTGTGACAGCCAAACAACAAATCACTCAACTCAATTACAAACACAAGAATACATATCCCTAATACATATAGTTAAGCTATAGACACAGGATTACCATTTTTAGAGGCTATCTACAGATGATTATCATCAGGAAAGGAAGATGTTTAAATAGGTCAGAATATAAAACCAGCAAGAACTAAATACTTCTTTTCCCTTGACAAAAACCCTTAGTATTTCTTTTACATTCAAAGAGATCAATTGTACAAAGGTAATCTTCCAAAATGTCAACAACATAAAAAACTCAATGTACATCCACAAAGACAAATCAAATAAAATCAGGAAACAACAGAACAAGACAATCGCAAATCCATTTTAACATACTTAAAAAGGTAACAGGTTCTAGTAAATTGTACATGAGAGACAGCTACATTGACTAAATAGTATATGAGAGACAGCTTTCTTGGCTAAATCATTGAATAATATAGATATCTATCAATACAAGGAAATACTGAAACAGATAGAATTCAAAGATTGAAAATGATGTTCTCATTCATCCCTTGATTTGTATTCACACGCTAACATAAACCCTGACGACTAGCAGAACTAAGGAAATAACATTCCACATTTGGTGGTGGCGGTTTAATTTCATGATCTAAACCTCTCTATAGACTAACAAAAACATCATACAGCTCTCAATTCCAAATTGGCCATCTATTTAATCCTCATCAGCAGAGGGCTTTGAGGAGCCACCAGCCTTCTTAGGCAACAAAAGGTTGTGAATGTTGGGCATAACACCACCATTAGCAATTGTCACATCTCCAAGCAACTTGCTCAATTCCTCATCGTTCCTCACAGCCAACTGAATATGCCTTGGTACAATCCTCGTCTTCTTGTTATCCCTCGCCGCATTTCCAGCCAATTCAAGTACCTATAACAATCACGTACAATCAGCTGTGATGCAAAATTGAGTAAATCGCAAACCCTAGATAACCCTTAAAGTTTGAGATGTATCAACAAAAAAAAAAAGGAGAGCAAAAATAACAACGGAATTTACCTCAGCTGCAAGGTACTCAAGGACGGCAGCAAGGTAAACAGGAGCGCCGGCGCCTACACGCTCGGCGTACTTGCCGGCTTTGAGGAAACGCGCGATACGACCAACGGGGAATTGGAGACCGGCTTTGCTACTACGGGACGTAGCTTTCTTTGCTGCACCGGAACCTAGGGTTTTTCCTCTACCAGCCATTATACTATTTTGTTACTGTAAAACAACAAATTTCGCTTTGTGCTTGAAAGAATTGAATTGAATTGAATTGCTCTGTGAGTGTGCGAGGGTGAAGTGGTCCGGTTTTGGTACTTTATAGCCCAGAGGGGTTTAAACTCAGCCAATGAGAGTGTATCACGCGGATCGATCTTGTAGTGCCGTTGGATGAAAGTCCATATCAACGGTGAGATAAGAATGCTGACGCCTGTAACCGCTTCAGTGATTATGAGTTTTGGACTGATCCACGAGGGGAAAGCATTTGACAAATTTACCCCTAATTTTGTCATTTAGTTATTTCATTTTCTACCTTATTACGAGAAGTCTCATTCTAAAGATAAAGCGCACCTGTCAAAGACGACTCAATACTAGAACTCGATTTGCCTTCAACTCTAATTCAACTTATTTTACTAGACATAAATGTAATATGTATAATAATTCGTACATTAAGTACATACAGTATTTAGATTTTAGGTTTGAGCTCAATCCCAAAATAATGAAGAATAAAAAAGTGAGATTATGTGTGTGTTTGGTATAACGGAAAATATTTTTTGTGAAAAATATTTTTCAAGAAAATATTTTTTTGGAAAACAAATAGTAATTTTATTCATTTTTCGGTGTTTGATACGCAAGTTAAGAAAAATAACTTCTCAAGAGTACTCATATTTAGATACAATAAACATGAAACCATAAACTTTCGAACCCACAAATTTCATATACTTTTGAACAGCTAAACTTTCGAAATCGCAAAATTTCAAACCCATAAAACTTTATAATTTATAAACTCGTAAATTTCCAAACACATAAATGTTGGACTTTAAGCATTGGGCTTAAAGACTTTAAGCATTGGGCTTAAAAGTCTAAGAGTGTGAATTGGGAAATGGTGGGAAATAAAATGGAGGGAAATGAAAATTTGAATCAAGTGAGCTTTTGTCATAAACTTTGTACCACATTGGTGAAAGACAACTACACTTGTGTGTATAAATATAGGATCACTTCTTAGAGCTCTTAAAAGGAGTTGAAGAGGATGTATCCTCGCGCCGTC
>ML395655.1:21157-48260 GCA_005239525.1 Nicotiana knightiana | reverse complement strand
GTATTGCCACTGTTGCAGGAAGGTTATTCCGTTTCATCCTGGGAGGATTTAATCCATTACCTTGGCAACTTGTGAGGGGGTTAAAATTCCTTAAGGACACACAAGGAAATTGTGGACTCGGAATATTATTTATCGTTTATATATATTTTCTGTTTCTTCTAACAGTTCATCTGATTTTCTGAGTTTTAACACAGAAGCGATAACAATAAATCACTCAACTCATAACTTTGGAACTTGTAAAATTTAAACCAAAAGATAAAAAAATAAAACTGAAAATTTTAATTAAAAAAAATCGAAAGGGGAGAAGGGTGGCAGGGGAGGGGGGACGTGTGCAGAAAAACAAAAAAACAGAAATTTAAAATTACAAAAAATAAAAAGTAAAAAAANGGGGTGGAGGCAGGGGTAGGGTGGGGGTGGGGGAGTTTGTAGGGTGGGTGGTGACGAAAAAAACTGAAATTTGAAAAAAAAAAATTTTGGCGAGAGGGGTAGGATAGGTAGGCACAGAGGCGAACCCATGTGTATAGGTGAGGGGTCATCGGATCCCGTAAACTTCGGCCGAAATTCTGTATATATACACGTAAATATCTTGAAAATGGTTAATTTAAAGCAGTTAGCACCCTGAACACTAAAAGCATTTAGGGGGCACTGATTGAGCAGAATAATATGCTTCCGTCGCGTAAAATTCTGGGTCCACCTCTGGTAGACATTGGGTAGAGTTAGGTGTGTGGGTGTGGGGGTGTGGGTGGGGTGGGTTAGTGAGGGTGGGGAATAGGGTGAAAAGAGTTTTGAAAAATATTTTCCCTTGTCTTGATAAGGAAAACTTGGAGGAAAATGAGTTGATAAGGAAATGTTTTCATTTAAACCAATCAAACATGAGAAAATTGAAAAATAATTTTTCGGAAAATATTTTCCTTCGTACCAAATATACCCTATATATTTCTTTTTTGGAAAACAAAAATGTATTCGATCTTTTATACATTTAATTTTCAAACGAAGTTCTTTACGAAAATTCACATTAGTGCATGATAAGAAAATATTTCAGAGATGAGGAACACTTCACGAACTCATGAACGTAAAAATAGTATTGTGATTGATAAGTGATAAACCACACGGAAGACAAAGAAAGCATAAGTTTCATTCTATACCGGTATTACATTTGAATTGAACAGAAATTTGAGGTTTCTCGTCAAACCTATGTATACTAGCATAACTTAATTAATGATCACAGATCAAATATTCAATTTCACACCAATTTGGAAATTGTTGTGGTTTACTCTTTCGATCATTCATCCAAAACATAGCCGAAATCGAGGCGCCTATTTTAGAAGATAAATTAGTTAGGTTCCTATTTACATTTATAATATGTCACAGCCCAAAATTCAATTAGTCGTGATGACACTTAATCCTATCCACTTGGTAAATTATTAACAATAAATCACCATATAATGATAATGATAAGAGTCAAAAATGAAATATAACTGAATTTTATATAATTCCCCAAAGACCGGTAGTACAAATCATGAGCTCAAGACTTAGAGTTCACAAAACTTGTATGAAATAAATACGATATCTGTTTGAAATGTACATAAACAGATTTTATAAATCTAAAGCTACCATAAATAAGAGGCAACTACAAACGGAACGCAGTTACATCTTGAACGCCAGCTCTCGCCATACACAGCAATATCAGCTTCAAAATTTGCATGCAAGGTGAAGAAGTGTAGTATCAGTACAACCGACCTCGTGTACTCAATAAGTAACAAACCTAACCTTAGGTTGAAAGCAGTGACGAGCTTGGACAGCTGTCAAAGTCCAATACCAATAGCCAAGAAAAACTCGTAACAATATAAGGAAAACAGTACAGGTAATACTCAAAGATATGAAGCTTAACTCGTTCACAGTTACGGGAAATAGGCATGTTTTCAGGTATAATAGTAAATCTTAAATTTTTCACCGAAGTCACCAAATGTGAGTATGTCATAGAAACTGTGATTTTTTTCCCAAATTTTTTTTTTTAACAACAGATAAGATATTTCATTATCAGATGGCAAGAGGAAAGTGCATCTCTATGCCTACATGTCAATGTGCATGTGAAGTCATGAATGTCACAATACTGTACAACATGATGAAATGCATCTCTATGCTTTCATGTCAAGTATGCATGTCAAGTGTAATGCACCACAGTGATAAGCTCATGTGCGCATGCTCTCGGAGCAGTCAACCTCAATCAGCACGCCCAATCACTCAGTCCTCCCAGTCACTCAGTTTTCCTAATTATTCAGTCCTCCCAATCACTCGGCACTCGCACTCTGTAGGTACCTGCACTCATTGCTGGTATGTCATACTCCGGAGGGGCGGATCCTGCCCAAGCGCTAATATAAGCCAATCATGAAATGAATCAATAAAGCTTGATGCGGCGTGCAGCCCGATACAATAAATATCGCTCACAATGAGGCATTCAGCCTCACTCGGTCATCATCCTCTCCAGTCTCTCGGCCTCACAATTCTCATGCCAATCAGCCCAACAATGATAACATGATGTGAAAACAAGTGATAACAAAGATTGAGATATGATATGCAAATGAATTAATATGATTGAGTATGTTACTGCAATTTAAGCAAATAACTCAATAGCAGAAATAATATCAGTGGGTCCCAACAGAATAAGCATTTCTAACATGGATCACAAATCAATTACTCTAGCACGTAGAAATTTTATGGATAGAAACAAGGTTAGCTAACTACATAGTACCACAGAATCAATCGAGTCATAATTCACACGGTGCACACCCACACGTCCGTCATCTAACATGGCCATCACCTCAACACCAAACACATAACACGTATATTCAGGGTTTATACCCTTAGCACAAAGTTTAGAAGTATTACTTATCTTGAACAAGTTGAATCTAATATGGAGCAAGCCAAACGATACTCTAGAAAAGCCATCCCGCGCGTACCAACCTCAGAACGGCTCGAAACTAACCAAGCAACTCAAGAATATCAAATAATGCCAAAGGAAACAAACCCAAACGATAAAGGTTAAATCTTTAATCAAAATCCCAAAGTCAACCAAAAAGTCAAACTCGGACCCACACCTCGAAACCCAACACAACTCACAAAATCCGATAACCCATTCAATTACAAGTCCAACCATACTAGTTTCACTCAAATCCGACTCCAAATTGATGTTCATAACTCATAATTCACTTTAGACAAAAATCCTCAATTTCTCTTTTAAAATCATCAACCAAATACCAAAAATGAGGATAGATTCATGAAATATAATTCAAACCGAGTGGAGAACACTTATCCCAATTCATATGGTGAAAATCGCCTAAAAAATCGTCTCAATTGAAGCTCCATAGTCCAAATATGCAAAAATGGCTGAAACCCCCGAAAATATGGTACTTATAATCTCTTAACAGAAATACCATTCACGATCGTGGGACATCCTTCGCGATCGCAAAGAACAAACTCGACAGCCTCCAATAATAGCGTTCACGTCTACGAAAATTCCCATGTGAATGTGATGACCACATGCACCTGCACTACGTGATCGCAACAAGACAAATGCGAACGCGAGGAAGAAATCTCCATCTCCCAGCTTCTCAATGAAAGTCTATGCGAACGCGAGCTGACGAACGGAAACGCGCTCAGGACTCCAAAGGTAGTGAACGCAGTAGAACAGTCGCGAACGTGAAGAAGGAAAAAAGTCGGCTCCCATAATACACAAAGCGATCGCGATCCAATTTTTGTTGTCACGAATAAGGCCTAAAAGACTAGAAATTAGTACTGCCAAAGAACGTGGAAGTGATATGAAACTCACCCGAACCCCTCGGGACCCCGTCCGAATATACCAACCAGTCTCATAACATAATACAAACCTACTTCAGGCCTCAAATCACCCGTAACAACATCAAAACCACGAATCGCGCCTCAAATCGAACTTAATGAATTTTGAATCTTTTAACTTCTAAAACTCGTGCCAAACCATATCAAATCAACCCAGAATGAACTCAAATTTTGCACACAAGTCCCAAATGATATAACAAAGCTATTCCAATTCCCTGAATCATAATTCAAATCCGATATGATCAAAGTCAACTCCCTATCAATCTTATAAGCATTCCAAACCTTCAAATTGCCAACTTTCGCCTGTTAGTGTCGAAACCTTATAGAAATATCCAAATGCAAATTCGGGCATATGCCCAGGTCCAAAATCACAATTCTGACACGAAAGTATCAAAACTCCTATCAGAGGTCAAATACTCAAAAGTCAAACTTGGTCAACTCTTAAAACATAAAGTTTCCTAATTGAGAATTATTCTCCTAATAAATTCAGGAATATCTGAAAACCCAAAATCAACGATATACACATGTCATAATACATCATACGGAGCTACTCGTACCCTCATACCACCGAGCGAAGAGCAAATGCTCAAAACGATCGATCGGGTCGTTACATAATACTACTTTCTTAATATGATAAAAAGAGATTTTTGAACTTTTACCATGCAATCGTAGCCAGATTACAAAATATTTTAGTTCTTGGATTTATAGAAAAACTTTCATTTCTACACACACACACACACACACACACACACATATATATATATCGCCTTTATTTTTATAATATTTGTTAGGATCGAATTAATTAGATGTCATACAAAAGCTAAAACGCAAACCCTCAGACGATAAATTAGACAATAAAAGATAAATATACCAAAAGACACATAAACTAACGTGGTTCGGTTTAGTTGACCTACATCCATAAGTACAGATGAGCAATTCACTATAAAAAAGAGTATAAAATATCGAGAGAACAAACTCACAAAGAGGCACACACAATAGTGACATAATAATATTTGTCTCGAAAATTCTCCCCTTAACTAAGACTCTCAAACTCATTATGGCTATATTATGTATGCTTCTAAATGAGAAGGAACAATCCTCAATTTATAAAAATTCAAAATATTTTCCTCCTACAGATAGCACTAGTCAAATATAAAAAATTATAATTATGATAAATATATTATCCTTCATTCAAGAGAAAGGAAATCAAATGTGATATAACAGATGAGAATAAATTCAAACAATATTTTCATGCTACTATCTTACGAGGTTATGCAAATCTTGTACACCTCTATGAGGTGAATACGAATATAAGTTTCTTATATCATTGTGAAACATGTTTGTGAAAATTACAAACATCCTCTAAACATGTGTTGGATTTTGCCCTTCCACTCTTCTACTTTTTTTCCATCTCTTCTTTTTCACCATAAACATTACAAGTCTTTAATTTTATAAGCTTGACCTAGGAAAGTGCGAAATTGGTATGAAGGTTGTCTCTTACCTAAATATAGGTTCATGTTATGGTTAGCAATATAAAACAGGTTACTAACAATGGAAAGACTATTGAAAATAGGTATATCATGTGAAGGAAGTTGACTGCAAGTTATGTGAATGCAAAGAAATTAAAAATCATGGGTGTACTTACCCTTAGTGCAAGCGATGTCATCTGACACCATTTGGTCAAAAAGATTTACTATATATATATATATATATATATATATATATATAATATGAAGAGAGAATAATAATATTGTATACTTCAATACCACACAAGAGGGAGTGATTTGTGTGGTATTCAATTTTCATGTGCACTGGTTTATAAAAAGATATGGTTCTACTATGCTTTCCTTAATCTACTACTATAAATGATGCAGAAAATAAAGGACATAAGTATATTTACGTGAAAAACACCCGGCTCAAAAGGTAAAAAAAAAATTGATCTACTTCCCCGTAGATCATAATTTTTTCCAACACTTCACTACAAATCTGATACAAATAACAATATTTATAAAACTCTTGTAAACCTAAGGATTACCTCTAGATCTTATAACAACCAGCCACATGTTGTTGCGACGGCTTCAAGCTAACTCTAACTTGAGCAATACAGCTAAAATACCTAATACAATTTGCTTCTAGGAAAGCTGAAAGGTACAACTCAAAAATTCTACTATAATTAAACTAGAATAAAAGACATACACATGGAACTGGTTCTTCTATTTGATTCATGTAGCTCCAGGTTCGCATTCTCAAAACACACAGGAAATGCTCGCAAAATGTCTTGCTATTTTGCTCTTAATTCTTGCTTAAATTCAGCGTATGTGTGTCACCTGTAAAAGAGAACACAACCGAAATATATAGAGTTAGTAGGATTAGGATTAACTAGAAACTTGATGTTGTACTTTTCCTTAGTGGAAGAATTCTAGTTAACGTCAATCTCTAATTCTTTCCTTATCTATGATAGATATCTCTTCAAGTAAAGAGTCATGCTCCATGTCGATTATGCAATTTTTTCGTTTAGGGAATATCATAAATAACCACTTATACGTATCCCTTGAACATGCATGCCTTTTGCTTAAATCTGACCTTGACATGTGTACACTATTCATGGATCTGGTTCATGCATGTGTTCTTTTGTCAATCATCAAAATCAAAATAACTCAGGTTAACAAATGCCCCTTTTTTGATGATGATAAACTCTATGCTTTTCAGAAGCATGGCTCAATATCAAACATAATGTTAGAACACTTTCCACTTAAAGTCACAAATCATCAAGGACCCAGTTCAATAGGTTATAAACATCGCAATCCATAGCAAAAGCACACATTATATTTCCCCTTTTGGCATCATCAAAAAGTTACACAATTAAGTAATCAGATTTTAGCAGATCTTAAGGATATGATCAGATCTCATGGCCATTGAGGCTACTTCAAATGCAATCATGGATTCAATATTCTCTTATCAATCTAAGGATATTATCCATCTAAAAAATATCAACAAATAATTAGAGAAAAACAGTGAATATTATTGATAAGTTTCTTCCACAAAGCATAAAAAGAAATAAAATCATAGAACCATGAGAAAAAATCAAAAATAAATCTCACTTGTCACTGATACAAACTGGGCTAGGAAGGTTTAGGAGCGGGAAGGACCAGATTCTTTTTTCTTGGCTGAAGCAGCTTCAACATGTCTTGAAGAATGCCCTCATTCTTTTCTTTCTCCTTTGCAAGCTCGGACTTGAGAGAGTCTCACTCAACTTCTACTTCAGCCAACCTAATCTTCAGCCCTTCAATATTATCATCCTTAGCCCCACTCTCCTGCTTAAATGCTCTAACCTTGTTGTTCTTAGGAACGCTATTGGATGAACCCGTTCTTTGGGCATGATCACGCTCAACTATGTCTTGTAAAAGACTAAGCGGGCGTTGCAAATATAATCCTGGGGTATTATGCCCAGAGTCGATCCCTCAGGGAATTGACGTATCAAGCAGGCTGTTTAAATTAGTAATCAGCTGTCACCTGATGTTGTTTAAGTTACTAATACTAAATATTAAAAGTAAAGATTAACTATACTAAGGTATAAACAATTGTAATAAAATCTAAGGTTATAGTTTCCCCCGCTGGTGAACTTACTTCTCGGATACTTCGTATAGCTTGATTAATCGTCTCTATCAATCATGAACGCTCTATCTACCATAAATCTCTCTCAAGTAATTATGATAATTTACTAGACGCACTCTCTCAAGTTACGCTAGCTAGATTGCATTACAGTTCACTTAGATTGCACCCAAAGTATCGCTATCTCTAATCCACCCTCTAAACCCTCGGTTATGACTTTCGTCTATACTCTGGGAGTGGTGTTGTTCAAACAATTACCTAAATATGCACTCTCTCTCAAGTAGATACATAATAAATAGGCACAGCTAATTGAGGGCCCTTCAATCAACTACAACAAGAACGTAGTTGAACAAATAGAGTTTAATCAACCAATCAAAGCTATATTAATATCACAATAAGTTTATTCCCCAACGGGTTCCACACGAAATTAGCTAAACAAATTCATAAGAATAAAATCTAAAACAACTAGCATAATTAAACTACAAAGTAAGGAAGAAAATATGTACAAATTGATGTTTTGCCTTCGATTCACTCTAAACTCGAATCTCTGTGTATCCCTGTGAATCTCCCTTTGTAGTTGTGTTTTAGGAGTCTATTTATAGGTTTAGGGTGAACCCTAACCGTGTAGGAGACTTCTATTTCAATTAGAAAACACTTAAACCCGTCAAAACTCGATTTCTGGCCGAACTGGGGACCTGGCGTTTGGACCCAAACGCCTGGCTAACGCCAGGCCAGGGCTGGCGTTTCAGCCCAAACGCCTGGCTAACGCCAGGGTGGGGCTGGCGTTTCAGCCCAAACGCCTGGCTAACGCCAGGCAGGGTCAGTGTGTTTGGCTCTGTCACCCGGCCATTGCCCGGGTGTCTCTTTTCGCGTATTTTTCGACGGATTTGTATCTTTTTAGCTCCGTTTCCATCTCCACTTCACCTACACATGAAATAACTCCATTAAGCACATAACAAGTGTAATTTTATCATTAATGCCCACAAAATGTAAGGTATATCACATGTTAAACTATGCAATTTAGTCTCGCATCAGGGCACAATGTTGACTTCATAGTCACAATCAGTCAAAGTTCCGGTGTCAAAGTAGTCTTTACTCATGCTAACACCCTATTTCTTGAGGGGAACCTTGAAGTAGTCAAGAGTGGTAGACAGGATAACTCCATGGCGAATGACATGAGTTTTAGTGTCATAAACAACCCTATTAAGGAGCTGGATTATGAACCCTGGCTAGTTCATCTGCTTGCCACTATCTAGGTATTCCATAAGGAATAGTTCCATGAAGATAGCAATGTGCCTTCTCTCCTTCCTGGGCAAAACCACTTTAATAACAAATTTAAAGAGCACTTTGTGGACATGTTTCATTTAACTCTTATAAAGACCCCTGGGTTCTTTCTCCAAGTCCCTATCAGCAAATTTCCTAGTGATGTCTAGTGAGGTAAGAAGATTTTCTAGACTAGTACACTTCAACTTGGTGTAGCCATTACACCCCTCAACGGGTATACCTAGAATCTCTTCTAACTCCTTATCATAAAATCTCACCGTTACTCCTTTCACTTCACCGCTGACCCTTCCATTTGTAATCTCACAGTTTGCAAAAAATTCTACTATCTTAGCCCTGGCCAACCTTCCTTCCAACTAAAGGACGATATCCTTCCAACCTTGTATCTCCAATTTCTCCAGCAACAAAACCATCCCTTATTCTTCTAAATCATTAAGAAGCCTCCCTTTCAGAACTATTCTTTTTTGTAACTTCAACACTTTGTCTTTGTAGCTACCCGACCAGTTATTTTGGGCTCTAGCGCGTCGCTCGGTGATTTGAGGCCTTGGATAGCTTCACTTCATGTTTTATGACTTGTATGCTTAGTCGGAATCAAATTTCGGGAAGTTCATAGTTGATTAAGATGGAAAATTCTAATTTCGGAAGCTTTAAGTTGAAAGAACTAACTAAGGTTTGACTTTTGAGTAAACGGCCTTGGAATTGGTATTGGAAGGTTCCAATAGGTTCGTATGATAATTTTGGACTTGGGCATATGTTCAGGTAGAGTATCGGGTCGCTTGGGAGCATTTCGACGCTTATAATGGAAAGTTGGCATTTTGAAGGATTTAGGATTTTCTAAGTTTGGTTTGAGGTGGAATTTGGTGATATCAATGTCAGTGTGGTGTTCCGAGCCTTGGAATAGGTTCTTATCATGGTTTGTGACTTTTGCATAAAGTTTGACGTCATTCCGAAATGTTTTGATATAATTCGAACACGTTCGTCGAAGTTTGGGTATTTGAAAGTTGAAAGAAAGATTTTTATATTGATTCATGATTTTTATGTTATTTGTGGCGTTTTGAGCCTTTGGATAAGTTTGTATAAGGTATTGGGACTTGTTGCTATGTTCGGACGAGATCCTGAGGGGCTCGAGTGATTTTCGGGGTGGTTTCGGACTATTTCTAGGCCATCTTTAATTGATGGTTTTGGCTACAGAAGTGTGCATCACGATCCCTTACATTGGATCGCGTTCGCGAAGAGCAAAATGGGAGAAAGGGGTCTGTGAATCGCGTTCGTGAAGAAGAAATTTCTAGTGCAGAGGGCTAACTTTGGAAGATCATATGTTGCAATCTATAAGAAATTTGGAGCCGATCCAAAATGAAAGTTGTAGCCCTTGGTGTCTAGTTTTCAGAAAGTTATACCATTTTTCATTTGAAATTTTGTACAAAAAGTTATGACCATTATACTATAGGCTGTCTGGAGGAGTTAGGCAGCTTGTTCTTCGCGAAGGGAAATTTTGAGCTGAGAAATGTTGTGCTTCGCAATCGTGAAGCATTTTCCCCAATCGCAAAGGGTAAATACCTGGGCAGAAGCTATATTTCGGGGGTTTCGACCATTTTATAATATTTGGAGCTATGGAGCTCAGATTAAAGCGATTTTTGAAGCGATTTTTGCCATATGGATTGGGGTAAGTGTTATCTAGTCGGTGTTGATTATATTTCATGATCTATCCTCGTTTTTGGCAATTGTTGATGACTTAAAAAGATGAATTGGGGGTTTTTGTCTAAAGTTTCATAGGGTGAATTTTTTAGTTTTGAACATCGATTTGGAGTCGGATTTGAGTGAAACTAGTATGGTTGGACTCGTAATTGAATGAGTTATTGGATTTTGTGAGTTTTATCGAGTTCTAGGCACGTAGACCAAGGGGTTGACTTTATTGACTTTTCGAGCGGAGCTGAGAATTTTTATAAATTGATTTATTACGAGTATTAGAGTATATTTTTATTGGTTTGCACATTGTTTGACTAGTTTTGGAGTGAGGGGCATCGATTTGAGGTGTTAGAGTGGCGTTGGAGCTGGTTATGGAACTTCGGAGCAAGGTAATTCTCCTGTCTAACTCTGTGAGGGGGAATTTATCCCGTAGGTGTCATATTCTTACGTGCTACATGTTGTGGGAGCTACGCACGTATGAGGTGATGAGTGTCCGTGCATATGATAGAATTCATGATTATGTCCGAGTAGACTTTGGTTCACGCCATGCTATAATTGTACTATTTGAGTCATCTTTGCTCGTTTAATTCGTTTACGCGTTACAACTTGAGACTACACTTGCATAGGGTGATGGACTCGCTATTGTAGAGATATGACGAGCTACTTGATAATCTGTGAGACAATTTGTGCTTCCCTTATGGATTTCTCCTACATTGTGCGTACTCATTGGAAAGTTTTCCTTAAATCTCATAACTCGCACGTATATTCGTGAGTTGGGTCAAGGACTCGTTAAAGCTTTTGTATTCTAATGGGATCGGGTCGTTCGCCTTGGCAGAATTTTGCACCACACTCTTATGGGAGAGGGCCGTTCGCCTCGGCAGTATAATAGATGCATCTTAAAGCTTTTTATTCTAATGGGATCGGGTCGTTCGCCTCGGCAGAATTTTGCACCACACTCTTATGGGAGCGGGCCATTTGCCTCGACAGTATAATAGATGCATCTATGGTTCATGCCGCTAGACTCTTGGCAGTGTACACGTTATTATGGGATCGGGCCATTCGCCTCGTCATTATCATATTCCTTATGAGATCGGGTCGTACGACCTTGGCATAATCATGGGTTATGTCGCTAGCAATCCGAATATTCACGAGATTTTCTTTCCATTGATGCCTTGCATTTTATATGATATTTCTTATTCATTTATTATTGACACTTGATATTCCCGAGCTGTTGAGATAGGATACAAGATTGAGAATCTTATATTGCTAAAAGAAATTTTGAAAGATTATACTGGTTACTATTTCATCCTACTATTACTGTTGTGCTTCATATCTGTTTAGGATTTAGCATACTGCTTTATTGAACCTCTAGTAAGAGTCGGCGTCGACCCCTCGTCAGTAATTCTCCGGGGTTAGGCTAGATGCTTACTGGGTCCACGTTGATTTACGTACTCATGCTACACTTGCTGCACTTATTATGTAGGTATGTATATATATATATATATATATATATATATATATATATATATATATATATATATATATATATATATATATATATATATATATATATATATATGTTTAGTGGTCTTTTGGGCACAAAGGGCGCGACTATTGCGGAGACTTTACTGTGAGTTGTATTCCATTTTACGATCCGTAGCATACATAGTCTCCATCAGAGTTATTTATATTCTCCTGTCTAACTTGTATTCCAGACAGTTGTTGTATTATTATTGAACTCCTTAGTAGATGGTCATGCACTTGTGACACCAGATTTCGGGGGTTCCTACTGGATGTTCATTATTGTAGTCCACGTAATCATTATCATTTCACCTTGTAATTTATATATTATACGGAAATTGGAAAATAATATCACGAGTTTTCTACTAATGCCGAATTTTACTTTACTTATTTAATGGAATTCATGATTTCGAAAATAATAAAATGAGTGACTAAGTTGATTAATCATCGTTGGCTTGCCTAATAGCGACGTTAAGCGTCATCACGGCCTATAGTGGATTTTGGGTTGTGACAATCTTTTTCTTCATCAATCTCCTCTCCCTCACTTTCTTCCTCCACTATTTGGACTTTCTTTGATTTCCTAGATATCCTGGTTCTTTTGGACAAGGCAGAGTCCTCTGTCTCAATAGACTTTTCTAAAGACTTCTTATTAGAAGTATTTCTCTTCTTACCATTAGGAGTCACAACCTCAACTTCCCCTGCCCCATCCTCATCATGAAGGACCAGGTCCATCTCCTCTACTTCAATTGCCTCACTTATTTCACCAACCTTCTTCTTCCCTTTGACATCAACTTTCTTGGCACTCTCAGCTAAGGACTTTTTCAAGTTGGCCTCCGTCTGCTTCTTCTGGCTCCTTGTAGTTCTTCCTTTTACGGGAGGAGTCTCTACAGGTATAAAAGATACATCTATCCTTTTCTTTCCACCCATTTCCTTTCCAGGGATCTTAAATCTCGCACTTATCTTATTCTTTGGATTGTAACTATCAGATACTTCCTGTGGTCAGTCATGGAAAGGTTCCTTTCTAGATAGAACATGTTCTTGAAACCTTTTCCTCGATTGAACCAGCCCCTTCACTGTAGTAGTATCCCCAGAACCACTACCTCTAATTTCAACACTTTTTATCCCTTTATCACTTTCCTCACTCTATAATACCATTGCTTTTATTTATTCATTCAAACCAATCGGAGTGGTTGAAAAGGATCCAATCACTCTTTCTTTTCCCTTTCCCTTTCCCCTCACATCTACTTCAGCACCCTTACCCTCTTTTTCTTTTCCTTTTTTATTTTTACCAATAATTTTCCCCAGCTCAGCAATTTCTATACCAACTATAGAACCAACCAACACAAACCTATTCTCGATTTCAGAAGCAATCTTAGAAATTTCTAACCGAGAAGTTACCTGTTCAGTTTCAGATGAAACTAGTTCTTCCCACTCAGTTGCAGATTTGAAGGATTCGTCAGATTTTTGGGGTTATTTTTCTTGGCTAGCCTACAATTTCTCATTTAATTTCTTGGCATGTTCTCTGCCAGCCACTATTTTTTGTGCAAGCATCTTGACATATCTTTTATTGAGGGTTTGGGTGGTTGAAATTGTGGATGCAGGTTATTTAAGTGGTGAAGAGTTATTCTCAGTGTTCTAGAGGTTTTAAGATAAGTTGGTCATTTGATCAGTGTAGGTAGATGAAGAAAGTCGAGAGAGTTTTAGGGTTTAGAGGCTTTGGTCTTTAGAAAATAAGAGATGAGAGAGTCAGATCAATTTAAAGTAGGAAGTATTAAGTGTATACGACACTTTTTGAAGTCTAGAAGTCTAATCACATTGGGAATTACAATTTGAAAGGACGTTGGATTCTTCCCCAAAATATTTTGGCAATTATGGTGCATGGGACTCTTGGTGAAACTGGTTCATTTTGTAACTGATTGTTCAAAAATAGTTTGGGATAAAGTGAGACTTTTTTCAGATCATGATCCATATGCAGTTATTTTAAAATATGCAGAAGGTAGAATACAAACCTTACAAGCTCGATGAACCAGGTTCTTCATTGAAAGTTCTCTTGTGTAAGACTGATTTTTTTCAAGAAAATAAGAGTAATATCCTTTGACATCAGTGAGACATTTTAGCACATGGAATAAGAGTATACTAATAAAAGTATGAGACTGAGCAATATCAAATCTAAGTATTTATAAATTTACAAATCATTAACCAATCATTGAGTAAGAGCCGATTTCTTTTAGGTGATCTTAATCATCCCTAATTATAACATGTTCATTTTAAAGTGATCTGTACTCAATTTTTTTTAAAGATGTCATCAATTTGCTTATCAGTAGTACAAAATTCTACAATTATCAAACCCTTCTCAAAATTATCCCTCAGACGATGATGCCTAACATTTATGTGCTTAGTTCTTTAGTGATAAATCGGGCTCTTGGTCATACTGATTACACTAGTATTGTCACAAAATATAGGAATACATTAATTCCAAAGTCCATTAATTTGCTGTTTGATTCATAATAATTGAGCACAACATGAGGTAGCAACCACATACTCAACTTTAGTAGTAGACAAAGCCACATAGTTTTAGTTTTTGGTTGCCTAAGACACAAGACATGAGCCAAGAAAGTGTGTCACACTTGAAGTGATCTTTCTATCAACAAAAAAACCTGCATAATCAACATCATCATATCCCACTAAATCAAAATTATTACCTTTTGGATACCATATGCAAAGACCAGTGGTGCCTTTTAGGTATATCAAGATTCTTTTGACTACCATCCAATGAGACTCCTTTGGATTTGCCTAAAACCTAGCACAAATTCCTACACTTAAAATAGTATCACGTCTACTAGTAGTGAGATATAACAAAGAGCCAATCATTCCTCTATACATCTTCTGATCAACAGATGAACAAGGTTCATCTGTCCACTAGGTTCATCCAAATCCAATTTCGTGGTTGTTGCTATAGGAGTGTCGATTTCTTTGGAATATTCCATCTTAGACCTTTTAAGCAATCTTTCACATGTTTTTGTTGATGGATCATAGTTCCATTTTAATTTATTTAAATTTCAACCCTAAAAAGAAATCAAGTTCGCCCATCATACTCATTTCATATTCACTCCCCATTAGCTTATAAACCTCTTTATGTAGCCCGACAGTTGTTGCTCCAAAGATTATATCATCAACATAAATCTAAACTACTAAGAGAATTTTGCTTTTTTCGTTCAAGAATAAAGTATTATTAATTTTACCTCTCTTGTAGCCATGCTCAAGAAAAAAATTGGAAAATCTTTCATACCATGCTCTTGGAGCCTGCTTGAGCCCATAAAGTGCTTTGTTAAGCTTGTACACATGTTCAGGACATTCTTGCTTTCAAAGCCAGGAGGTTGTTTGACAAAACGTCTTATAGATAACCATTGAGGAAGGATCTCATTAAATCTATCTGATGGAGAGTGAATTCCATGTAAGCAACAAAGGCTATAAGGAGTCTAATTGCTTCTAATCTTGCAACTGTAGAGTAAGTCTCATCATAGTCTATGCCCTCCTCTTGACTATATCCTTTAACAACCATTCTTGTACTTGTTCCTAGTAACTGTTCCTTCTTCATCAAGTTTGTTTCTGAAGACCTATTTAGTGTCAGTTACTTTTATGTCCTTAGGTCTTGGTACCATATGTCAAACTTAGCTTCTCTCAAATTGGTTGAGTTCCTCTTGCATTTCATTCACCCATTCTGTATCTTGCAATGCCTCAAAAATATTGTTAGGTTCAATAAGAGACAAGAAAGCATAAAAAACACAAAGATTCTTTAAAGAAGATCTGGTTTTAATTTTAGAGGTTGGATCAATGATTATGTCCCCAATAGGGTGAGAACTTTGATACTTGTAAGGTTTTTACAACCAACTGATTTTCTATAGATGTTCCTTCAGTATTTTGTTGCTGAGGAATAGGTTCATAGACAGGTTCCCTCGAGGTTTGAGGATCAGTTCCTCTCTGGTCAGTTCCCCTGATAGGTTGCTCTGGGTGGAAGGATATGTTCCATTACTTGTTCATTCCTGTGATACAACTTCAGAATGGACTGTGGTTTAATCATTTGAGTTTCTTATCAGCCCTATCTCTTTTCCATCTTGTTCCCGCCTCTCAGAAAGAATGTTAGTTTCATAAAAAATAACATGTAAACTTTCTTCTATACACATAGTTCTTTTGTGTATATCTTATAAGCTTTACTATGTGAAGAATATCCCAAGAATACTCTCTCATCACTTCTGGGATCAAACTTTCCTAGGGAGTTCTTTCCATTATTATGCATAAAGCACTTATATCCAAATGTTCTAAGATAGGATATATTAGGCTTTCTCCCTTAAGTAACTCATATGGAGTTTTCTCAACAAGAGGTTTAGTCATGCACCTATTTATGATGTAGCATGCAGTGTTCGCAGCTTCTGCCCAGAAGCTGTGAGGTAATTTACTAGCAAGTAACATAGTCCTATGTAGTTCCTCTAAAGTCCTATTATTTCTTTCAACTAATCTATTTTGTTGTGGAGTTCCAGGAGCAGAAAATTTTTGATCTATGCCATGCTCATCGCAAAATTCAGAAAATTTATCATTCTCAAACTCAGTACCATGATTAGACCTAATTGATGCAAGTTTATTACCTAGTTGCTTTTGATTTTTTCTAACAAATGAAGTGAACATGTCAAATGCTTCATTTTTAGATGTTAAAAACAGTATCCAAGTAAACCTATATTAATTATCAACAAGCACCATAACATATCTCTTACCACCCCTGCTTATTGTCCTTATTGGTCAATACAGATCCATATGGACCAATTCCATCGTCCTGGTAGTACTCACCATTTTCTTACTTTTGAAATAGGATCTTACCTGCTTCCCAGTTGCACAAGACTCACCCACTTTATCTTCCTTGAATTTAATGTTAGGTAACTTTATCACTAAATCCTTGGAGACTAGTTTGTTGAGTTGACTCAGACTTGTATGTCCAAGTCTCTTATTCCAAAGAGAGGGGATAACTGTCCAACACAATTAATCAATTAGTGAACCTTGTGTACATATCCTGAATGGTTTTTCCATTCCTCATGGAAAAGTGTTCATTATGGGAGAACATCGAGGTTCCTCTTGATCTTTTACCTGAGTAGTTCCTTCATAAGCTACTTGCAGTATGTCTCACATTTTCTTGACAGTGGAAAAACCGTGTATTCTACTGTACTCATCAGGGTCAAGTCCATCAGATAAGCCATTTTTTGGCTTTAGTATTTTTCTCCCACTTTTTCAAGTCCTCAGCATTGCAGTCAACTCTTGTATGTGGAACATCCTCACCTTCAACATTTTTCTTCAATGTTGGCAATGGACCATCATTGATTATATCTCATAGCTCGTAATCTTCTGCCTGCATGTGATCTCTCATCTTTGTTTTCCACCATGAGTAGTACTGGCCATTAAAAAATGGTGGCCTAGCAGTGGATTTCCCTTCCCAATTATCAGGTGGTGCACTCATCTTGATCTTCTTCCTAAGGTTTTATCCTCTTCAAGGATAGCCCTCTTTGATACCAATTAATGTTTTATACTTCAATACCACACAAGAGAGGGGGTAATTTGTGTGGCGTCCAATTTTTGTGTGCACTGGTTTATAGAAGGACATGGTTCTTCTATGCGTTCCTTAATTTACTGTTGCAGAATAAATAATGCAAAAAGTAAAGAACAAAAGTATATTTACGTGAAAAATACCCGGCTCAAAAGGTAAAAAAACTACGACCTACTTCCAAGTAGGATTTTTTCCAACACTTTACTACAGCTCGGAGCCAAACAACAATATCTACAAAACTCGTGTAATCCTAAGGATTACTTCTAACCCTTATAATAACCAGCAAGAGGCTGTTGCGACTACTTCAATTTAGCTCCAACTTGAACAATACGACTCGAGTACCTAATATAATTTGCTTCTAGGAAAGCTGAAAGGTACAACTCAAAAATCCTACTACAATTAAACTAGAATAAAAGACAAATAAATGGAATTGGTTCTTCTATCTGGTTCATGTAACTCCAGGCTCGCACTCTCGATACACACAAGAATTTCTTGCAAAATTCCCTGCTACTTTGCTCTAAATTCTTTCTTAACTTCAGCGCATGTGTGTGTCACATGTAAAAGAGAACACAACTGAAATATATAGAGTTAGTAGGATTATGATTAGCTAGAAACTTAATGTTTTACTCTTCCTTGGTGGAAGAGTTCTAGTTAACTTCAATCTCGAATTCTTTCCTTATCTAGGATAGAGTTCTATTCAAGTAAGGATATAGTTCTATTCAAGTAAGGAGCCCAACTCCGAATTGATGTTCAAAACTCATAAATTCACTTTATGAAAATTTAGACAAAAACTCTCAATTTCTCTTTTAAAATCATCAACCAAATACCAAAAATGAGAATAGACTCATGGAACATAATCCAAACCGAGTAGAGAACACTTACCCTCAATTCATATGGAGAAAATCGCCTAAAAATCGTCTCAATCTGAGCTCCATAGCTCAAAATATGCTAAACTGGATGAAACCCCTAAAAAATAACGTACTTATAATCTCTAAACAGAAATACCTTTCGCGATAGTGGTCCATCCTTCGCGATCGCAACGAAAAAACTCGACATCCTCCAAAAATAACGTACGTGTTTGTGAAAATTCCCATGCGAACACGATGACCACATGCGCCTGCACTACGCGATCGCGACAAGACAAATGCGAAAGCGAAGAAAAAATCTCCAGCGCACAGCTTCTCAATGAAACTCTACGCGAACGCGAGCTGACGAATGCAAACGCGGTGCTCAGGCCTCCAACAGTACGCGAGCTCGGTAGACAGTCTCGAACGCGAAGAAGGAAAAAGTCCAGCCCCCATAATACATAACGCGATCGCGATCCAATCTTCGCGGTAGTGAATAAGGCCTGAAAGACCAGAAACCAGTAGTGCCAAAGAACATGTAAATGATTCAAAACTTACCTGAACCCTCGGGACCCAGTTCAAACATATCAACCAGTCTCATAACATAATACATACCTACTCGAGGCCTCAAATCACCCATAACAACATCAAAATCTCGAATTGCACCTCAAATAGAATTTAATGAACTTTGGATCTTTTAACTTCTAAAACTCCCGGAATGAACTCAAATTTTTTATAGTATTTGTTAAGATCGAATTAATTGGATGTCATACAAAATATAACAACGCATGCCCTCAATGACGATTAATTAGACAATAAAATATAAATATACCAAAAGACACATAAACTAACGTGATTCAGTTTAATTGACCTACATCCACAGGTATAGAAGAACAATTCACTATTAAAAAAAATTATAAAATATCGAGAGAACAACCTCACAAAGAGACACACACAACAGTGACAGAATAATATTTGTCTAAAAAATTCTCCCTTTAAACAAGACTCTCAAACTCATTATCGCTACATTGTGGATGCTTTTAAATGAGAAGTAACGATCCTCAATTTATATAAATTAAATATATTGTCCTCCTAGAGAAAGCACTAGTAAAATATGAGAAATCTATAATTTTCGTTTACCAAAATAATTATAATTATGATAAATATGTTGTCCTTCTTTCAAGAGAAAGGAAAACCAAATGTGATATAAAAAATGAGAATAAGTTCCTAACATTATTTTCATGCTAATATCTTACGAGGTTATGCAAATCTCGTACACCTCTATGAGGTGAATACAAATATAAGTTTCTTATATCATTGTGAAACATGTCTGTGAAATGCAAAGACCCCACCAGTCGTTTTGAGAATTTAAGTTCCGTTCGGTGGCATAAGGCCTTGATCATATTCATATTATGTATATCACCCTGCGTGTGTGGTTGAGTTACCGGATGAAAATCGGAAGAAGGCTTCAAGTTTTGGAAGCTTAAGCGGTAAGAGTTGACTGAAATTTGACTTTTGTATAAACGGTTCCAGAATGGATTTTAGATGATTTCAACAACTTTGTATGGTGATTTTGGACTTAGGCGTGCGTTCAGAATTGGATTTGGAGGTCCGTAGGGTGATTTGAAGCATTTCGGCGAAAGTTGAAAAAGTTGAAGTTTAAAAGGTGGAGAGGTTTGACCAATAGTTGACTTTGGTGATACTGGGGTTAGAATGCGATTCCGAGAGTTGGAACAACTCCGTTATGTCAATTGGGACTTGACTGCAAAATTTGACGTCATTCCGGTTTGGTTTGATAGGTTTCGACATAAGTTCTAGAAGTTGGAAGATTTGGAAGTTCATAAGTTGGATTCATGGTGTGATTTGTAGTTTCGTCATTGTTTGATGTGGTTTGAGGCCTTGATCGGGTCCGTGTTAGGTTATTACACTTATTGGTATGTTCGGACAGGGTCCCAAGGGGCTCAGTGAGTTTCAGATAGGTTTGGGTTGTGTTGCGCCCGTTTTTGATGTTTCGACGTCGTTTCTTCAAGCATAATTGATATCAAATTAATAAAATGAGCTTCAATTTATGTTTTTATTGAAGCATTAGATCCATATTATAATTATGGAGTTATAGCAAAAAGAATCGTCGAATTTGGACATTGTATGAGGAAGTTATGCTCATTTTAGTGTCGGAGAAGAGAGTTAGTGCTAGTGCGATGCAAAGTTGGGTCTGCATCTACGGAGCCACAGGTGCGAAAAAGTTCTGCAAAATAAGAAATGACAGCTGAAAATGCGCAGGTGCGGATATTTTTGTCGCATAAGCGAAAATCCCTGAGTATAAAAAAATCACACCGCATCATTTTGATATTTTGAGCATATCTTGAGTTCTAGAGCTCCGATTGAGGTAATTTTCACAGCGTTCTTCTCGTCTTTTCATGGGGGTAAGTATATAAGTATAAATTTTTGTATTTTAATATGATTACAAAAGTTTATTTTTGAATTAATCCATATTTTGATTGGAGAATTGAGGGGTTTTTATCAAAAACTATAATTGGGTTTGGACATCGATTCAATATCAGAATTTGATGAAATTAGTATGGTTGGACTCGTATTGGAATGGGTGTTCAGGTTTTTTAAAATTTTCCATGTTCCTAGGTGCAGGCCCGGAGGTCGACTTTTGGGTCGATTTTTAGATTTTTGTAAAGATTGAAATTTTATGATCCAGAATAATTTCTTAATTTTTATTTGTGTTTTGAAGTTATTTTGGTTGGATTTGAGCTGTTTGGAAGTATTTTCACCCGAGAAATTCATTTTAGAGTATCGATTTATCTTTTTTGAGGTAAGTATCTTGCCTAACATTATGTGGAGGAACTACCTCTTAGGATTTGAGTCTTCTATGTTGATTGTAGTCCATGTACGCGAGGTGATGAGTGCGTGCTCGGACTTATTTGTGGAAAGTTGGCCTTTTACGGTTCGTAAGTCCTTATATTCACTGTGTATGAAGTTGTTCTTGATACGTTTGAATTCATATTTGCTAGTTTCACCTCTACATGCTTTAATTAGAGTTAATTGCTTTAGGATTCACTCTTATTGTCTATTTGACTCTTATTTGACTTAATTGAAGATTTTACCTCTTCTATCGTCATCCTATCTTTTCATAACTGCTTATCTTTAATTGAAATTATTATTATCTCATCCTACAATTGTTTAGTCTTAATTGGAGTTATGATTATCTTCTGTTGCTTATCCTTAATTGAATGGTTGAATATCCTTCGTAATTTATCAACCTCAAGAGGAGTTTAGCTAACTTATATCTTAGTTGACTTGCCTTTATTTGGCACTATTTGACTCGTGTTGGCTTCCTTATTGTTGACTTGAATATTGTAAAATCGTTGCTACATTTTAGCTTTCCCTTGTTAAGCTGTTCTCTTTACGCCTAGTATTCTTTACTGTGGTTATTCCTTATGAATTAGTTCTACCATTTCTTTGTGATTTAAAGTTCTTGAGTTGATTTACTCGTTGTACTTTGTATTACTGTCATTGTTGTTGTTGTTGTACTTATTGTGGTGATGTACACTAGTTTCTGCCGTGCTGTAACTGTTATCTCTGTTGGTTACATTGCATATTTACTTTAGGACTACCGAAGGGTATTCCCTGGGACCCCCCTGTTCTGCATATTTACTTTGGGACTACGGAACGGTATTCTGGGAGATCCCCCTTGCATATTTACTTTGGGACTATGGAACACTATTCCGGGAGATCCCCATATTCTGCAAACATTCTACGTGTTGTCCGTTCTTTTCCTTATGCTTACTAGCGGGTATGAATTATGTTAGGACACTTGCACAAGCATACACATGGCTAAATACCCTTAATGGATAAGAGATTTTCTTTGATATTGTTGAGTATAGATGAACACCCTTGTTTACTCGCCTTCTATGTGAGAATGACTTTATTCGGCACGTGGGTTGTCAGCATGATTATGAGGTGTGATGAGAGCACATGATGCCAAGTGGTAGGGTTCAGGTAGTGAGACCCGCGAGTTGTAATTTATCCGAGGTTCAGTACTTCGTGAAGTTGTTGACTAAAATCTGATGTGAGAGCTGTCGTAGTTGCGGAGTTATTATTTGTCCTGATGTATCTGTGATTTACGATTTAAGTTGTGTTTCCGCTCACTTTTCTGTTATTATTAGTATTATGGTATTCCGCTGCTACCTGTCGTTTTTCCTTTCTTATTGTAATTACTGTATTGTTAGTCATATTGCGTAGTTCCATGTAGAAATCATGCACGGTTGTTCCTATACTTATGCTTGTCCAGTTTATTAGACCAGTGGGTGTCTTGACTAGTCCTCGTCACTACTTTACCGAGGTTAGTCTTGATACTTACTGGGCACCGCTGTGGTATGCTCATACTACACTTCTGCACATTTTTGTGCAGACCTATGTATTGATCGTTAGTAGTTGTGCGGATTCTTGCTGAGGAGACTCAAGGTAAATCTGTCGCCGCGTTCGCATGCTTCAGAGTCACCTTCCTATTTTGTATTTACACTGTTTTACTTACTTCCAAACAGTTGTATTTAGAAGTTATAGTAAACTCTATAGAACTTATGACTTGTACTACCGGATTTAGAAATTGTAAATTCTATAAAGATTTCTATATCGAGGCTGTTAGATTTTCTTTATTATTATTGTTATTCAGTAAATGTTAGGCTTACCTAATTCCTAAGACTATGTGCTATTACGATACTTAATGGAGGGAAAATTGAGTCGTGATAGAAAATTACAAACATCCTTTAAAAATGTGTTGGGTCTTGACCCTCGCAAAATTTTCACGCATTTACAATTGTTGTTTCTCACCGCGACTGATATTTATCTTTTGACCTCATTTTAAGAAGTTATTTGATAAAAGACATTTTTTGTTGTACAGGCAGAGTCAATATCATTTTTCCCTTCCACTCTTCTACTTTTTTTCCATTTTTTCTTTTTCACCATAAACAATACAAGTCTTTAATTTTATAAGCTTGGCCTAGGAAAGTGCGAATTTGGTATGGAAAGTTGTCTCTAACCTAAATATAGGTTCATGTTATGGTTAGCAATACAAAACAGGTTACTAACAATGGAAAGACTACTGAAAATAGGTATAGCATGTGAAGGAAGTTAACTGCAAGTTAAGCGAATGCAATGCAATTAAAAATGATGGCGTACTTACCTTAGTGCAAGCGATATCAGCTGACACCGTTTGGTTGAAAAGACTTACTACTAAATATATATATAATATGAAGAGAGAAAAATAATGTTTTATACTTCAACACCACACAAGAAGGAGTGATTTGTGTGGTATTTAATTTTCGCGTGCACTGGTTTTAGAAGGACATGGTTCTTCTATGCGTTCCTTAATCTAATGTTGCAGAATAAATAATGCAGAAAGTAACGAACACAAGTATATTTACGTGGAAAACTTCCGGCTCAAAAGGTGAAAAAATTATGATCTATTTACCAACAAGATTTTTTCCAACACTTCACCACAAATCTGAGCCAAACAATAATATTTATAAAACTCTTGTAAACCTAAGGATTATCTCTAGCTCTTATAGGAACCGGCCACATGCTGTTGTGACTGCTTCAAGTTAACTTTAATTTGAGCAATACAACTAAAGTACCTAATACAATTTGCTTCTAGGAAAGCTGAAAGGTACAACTCAAAAATCCCACTATAATTAAACTAGAATAAAAGGCATACACATGGGACTGGTTCTGCTATCTGGCTCATGTAGCTCCAGGTTCGCACTCTCGAAACACACATGAATTGCTTGCAAAATGCCTTGCTATTTTGCTCTCAATTCTTGCTTAAATTCAGCGTGTGTGCAATCACCCGTAAAATAGAAGACAACTGAAATATATAGAGTTAGTAGGATTATGATTAACCAGAAATCTAATGCTGTACTCTTCCTTAGTGGAAGAGTTCTAGTTAGCTTCGATCTATAATTTTTTCCTTATATAGGATATAGTTCTCTTCAAGTAAGGAGTCTGCTCCATATCAATTATGCAATCTTTTTGATTAGGAAATATAAGAATAACTACTTATACTTATCCCTTTAATGTGCATGCCTTTTGCGTAAATCTGACCATGACTTGTGTATATTATTCATTGACCTGATTCATGCATATATTACTTTATCCATATATCATCAAAATCAAAACAACTGAGGTCAAAAAAAACTTAGTTAAATAAAATGAAATTGAAACTGTTCGACTAGTAATGTGGTATAGCGCAATGGTTTGACGCATTAAGTCCTTTATGTCAGTTTGTGAGATTGAGCCGTGATATTCTCTGGATTTTTGGAACTTTAAATTTATCATTTAAGAAAGATGCAAGTTAAAAGAGAAATCAAACTTTTGTCGTCTTTTAGAAAAGGCATTAGCTAAACCTTTAAGCCTAAAATCATTATGGTGTTATATGCGCACACAAAGTGACTTAAGATAAACGTATCATATGTTATTATAAATAAACTTAAAATAATGAGAATTCGTTGAGGCGAGTTGTAGTAATATATTTTTAATTATGTTTTACTAATATAATTTGATTATACTTTTTAAATACAATATTGTTTCAGTTATTTATCTATTGGTTTAATTCTTCAAAATATTAATACCGTTTATGAAAAATCATGTGTATATCTGTGCAAAAAATATGCATCACCTGCTTGTTGACTATAACTGGATTGGGCGAGAGATACAACTAGAGGAGATTTTGCTAATCTTGAGAAAGATCAAGAGGAAGCATTGGACGAATTTGTAAAAAAAGAGGTGATGACTACGTTTAGAGGTGGATAAGATTCATATTATCCACTTGAAAAATGGATAATTAATGGATAACTAAATAGTTTAACTTTTATATTTGTAAAGATTCAAATTGGGGGTTTCTTAAGTTTGGGACATTAGGAATTCTCTCAAAAATATTCATATTCAAGAAGCTGTGAATAATATGAATATCCATACTATTCGCCGATTAATTTTTTTTTATTCGTATTAAATATGAGTCAAATCAGATAATTTATCTGCTTTTACATTCTATTTTTGACTTGCCCATATCTGATTTGACCCACCCATTTGCCACCCCTAACTACAACAATGAGGCCACACTACCATACATGGATAACTAGAAATTGAAAGTAGTATAAGGGCATTTCAAAAATAGAGAGTGGGTGATACAACAAATTCAAACAGGAACTAGAAAGAGTAAAAATATTTAGAGGAAACAAGAGAGCTCGGAAGTGTAAACTCTTTATTTCAAAGTTTTGTAACTAGGTTTGTGCTTAAGGTCATATGCCTTGATAAGTAGAGAAAGTCGAGGTGTATGATGCTTTGTAGGCATAATATTTTTTTTGCTCTGTAGTAATATTTCATTATTACAAAAACAACTATCATTAACATGGAATTTTTATATAGATATACTTAATACTAAATATATTCATCACTTTATGGAGATTTTTTCTTAAATACTTATCCTATACATAATTACCAATTGTATATAAAATAATGTATTATACTCTATCTCTCCATTTTTCTTCATTTTTTTTCTCATGGCTCTCTCTCATTACTGTGTAGGATAAAATCGGTTGATATTAAATGTTCGTATGATAGCTTGACACATTAGGCCGGAGGATGAAGCAAGTAGAAACCAGGCCCGAGGACAACAACTTTAGTTGGCACCGGGAAGATCCTGAAGGGAACATAGTCAAGGGAAGTGAATGAATATTTGTCACCAGATGACACTTAATGAAGAATATTCCTTAATATTAAATAACACAACCGTTGCAGAGAATTCTGACATTCATGGCTTGCCGTTACATATTCATCAATTACCCCATTATTTTTATTTAAGAGGGACTTGATCCCTGGACCTTGTTCCCTAGGAATAACTATAAATATGGCTTCAAAAATTATTGTAGGACTTGAAAATTCTGACAAACATATGCTACACATTCCAAGCTGAATAATACTTTATTTTTGTCTAACATTATTCTTGTTGCTGCCTTCGAAAGCCTTGCTCCCGGAACCAAGTTGTCTGCTATTTTATCTCAATTTCAACGCTAAGCCTAGCATTTCATTAATTTATTTATCATTTTAGGATCAAATTGATCCGCTTGTCTATAAACCACGCTATAAATTCAATTGTACCGTTTTATGGGTAAACAGTTTGGCACCCACCGTGCGACTTAGACAACTGCGTAATTGAGTTGATCCTTGCATCTATGACTTACGTGTTTGATTCTTTTGTTTCGTAGCAAAAATTATAAAAAAAAATGGCAGCTAACGATTTCAACATCGCACACAACATTGAGGCACAAGAAAATCTACCTCAACACGAGGATTCGATGAGCGACACCGGCAATGAGGAGGATGTAACAATGACGGTTCATGGCAGGTGTTATCCTCGGCATGTATGGGAGGCGACTCCTAAAAGTGCTAAAGACAAGCATGTTACATAAATGGTGAATATCTTGAGAGAACAAGAAAAGGTCAACATGGGGAATCTCTCACAACAAGACCAGGCAATGACAGAACTAAGTCAAGTGTTGTTAGGTGCTTCCAACAACGTGAATGGAAGAGGCCATGTTCCTCCCGGTTCTCTCGCAAATCAAACATCTCAAAGGTTGATAATAACACCCCGAGGGGTGAGGTCGGCTTAGACGGGGTCGGGGGGGGGGGGGGGCCAAAAACGGGTTGG
>ML395655.1:0-20856 GCA_005239525.1 Nicotiana knightiana | reverse complement strand
GGGGGGGGGGGGGGGGGGGGGGGGGGGATCAACAACGGATCTGGTAACGACAATAGTAATGATCCCTTCAAAATCGAGCTTATACGGTTCATGAGGAAAATGAATGAGCGGATGCAATAGAATGCAAAAGAATTCCACGCTTGAATGGACCAAATTCGGGACGCATCTCCAGTACGGAAGGGCCTGGACTCAAAGAAGTACACCCAGTTGCTGTTCAAACCAAGCACAGCACTAGAGTTGATTCCGAAGTGGTTCAAAGTGCCAAACGTACCAAACTATGATAGGACTTTGGACCCTCAGGAGCATATCACCAGCTATACAATGGTGGTGAAAGAAAATGACTTGGCTCAACATGAGATTGAGTCAGTCCTGCTGAAGAAATTCAGAGAAACCCTCACGAAGCAGGCCTTGACATGGTACTCACTCTTACCCGAACACTCAATAGATTCCTTTAAGATGCTCACAGACTCTTTCATCAAGGCCCACGCCATGACCAGTAAAGTCCAGGACGGAAGGCGGATTCAAAATATTGCAAGGAGAGTCCGAGCTGCTGCGTGAGTTCATGATGCTCCCAAACGAGACGAAGATGACAAAGGGGAGGAGCCTTTGAGATGCTCCCAAACTAAACGAAGATGACAAAGGGGAGGAGCCGTCAGAATCCTACCAGGTGCCAAGATATTTCTAGGTACCACAAGAAACGGACGGGACCAAGTCCACGATGGAAGAACTCGAACAAGTGGGATTGCTCGAGAAGTTTCTAGAGACGAAATTTCACTTGGGGAAAAGACTAAAATCCGAGATCAGGTTAGGATTTATTGAATTTCTTAAAACTAAATTTGATTGTTTTGAATGGTCGCACGCGGATATGACATGCATCCCACTAGAGGTGGTCGTACACAAGCTAATCCTGGTCTCAAGCATCATGCCTGTAAGGAAAAAGAAATGCCCAATTGCCGAGGTTAGAAACTAGATTGTTAAAGAAGAGGTAACTTGATTGCTCGACATCGGTTCAATCCGGGATGTAAAGTATCCCAACTGGCTAGCTAACGTAGTAGTAGTTCTGAAAAATAATGATAAATCTCGAATGTGCGTAGATTATATGAATTTGAATGAGGTGTGATCAAAAGGCTTGTTCCCATTGCCAAACATTGATCAAATGATTGATAAAACAACCGGATACAAGTTGATGAGTTTCCTCGATGCATGTTTCGGGTATAACCAAATCAAGATAAACTCAGAGGATCAGGAAAAAACCTCATTCATAACGATCTTTGGCACATATTGCTACAATGTGATGCCCTTCGGGCTTAAAAACGCCTCAACCACTTACTAGAGGCTCGCGAACAAAATATTCGAAAAGCAAATAGGGAAAACAATGAAAGTGTACATAGATGATATGGTGGTTAATTATTTGAATGTAGGTGACCATTTGAACATAGCCAGGAAACCCTTGATATCCTAAGAAAGCACAACATAAAGCTCAACCCCGAAAAGTATGCTTTCAGAGTCAGCTCCACTAAATTTTTGGGTTTCCTGGTGTCACAAAGAGGGATCGAAGTCAATCCCGACAAGATTAAAGCCATCAAGGACATTCTAGACCAGCTGACAAACGTGAAAGAAGTCCAAAGACTAACTGGGAGACTAGACACTCTAAGCATGTTCATTTCTCGGTCTTCGAAAAAATGCCATCACTTCTTCTCACTTATGATGAAGAAGAACAACTTCGAATGGACTCCAGAATGACAACAGGATGTAAAAGACCTGAAATGATATCTAGCAAGCCCTCCATTACTATCAAAATGGGAGGAAGGCGAACGGATGCTAATATACTTAGCGATCTCGAAGAGTAAATGCGGTTCTAGTCCGGGAGGACGAAGGTACGCAATCTCCCATCTATTACGTTAGTAAAATTTTATCGGGAGTGGAAACTCGTTATCCGTACCTCGAAGAACTGGCCTTAGCTCTCGTAGTCACCGCTCAAAAGCTTAGACCTTATTTTCAATGCTACCCGATAGCCGTGGTGATAAATTTTTCCCTACGGAATGTCCTTCACAAACCTGAGTTGTCAGGTCGACTAGCCAAAGGAGCAGTTAAAATTAGTGAATTTGATACTAAATATAAGCCCATGACTTTGATCAAATTACAAGTTTTGGCCGACTTCGCGGCCGATTTTAGTCCTGGGCTATTACCTTTGGCCACAAAAGAAGCGGTGATGGTTTTAGAAATGGCATTAGGATTTTGGACCTTGTTTACAGATAGAGCTTCCAGCAAAAAAGGGTCCAGGCTCAGGGTGGTATTACTCATGACCTCTGGAGAAGTCCTGAGGTAGGCCATAAAATTTGTTCCCTTGACTAACAACGAAGCCGAGTATGAGGCTTTGATTGTAGGACCTGAACTGGCCCGGGGACTAGACTCCTAGGTCATTAAAATCAAATGTGATTCCCAACTAATGGTAAATCAAGTATATGGAATCTTCAACACCAAAGAGGATCACATGCAACAATATGTGGTTAAGGTTCAATCTTTGCTCACGTAGTTCAGGGAATGGTCGATCACCCATATCCCAAGAGAAGAAAATGCAGAAGAGGCTATGTTGGGAAATTTGGTATTGTTGCACCCTATTTTGCACTAGTCAAGACAAGATTCAACTTGTGGTTTCTCTGTTGTTGATGAAAGACAGTTTCCACTTAATACTTAAAGGTATACAAGGGTACTTATTTAATTTCTAAGTTATGTTCCTTATAGGCCTACAAACCGGTGAGATTGTGGGTAAGGGTTCTTGTTCTTCTAAGCGGAAGGTGTTTATAACGACCCAGCCGGTCGTTCTGAGAGTTATAACCCCGTTTCCCCCATTTATACTTCTTTATGTATAGTTCAGCTTTATCGCGTTGCATCGAGTTGGTTGGTTCAGACCTAGAGTGGATTTGGGAGTGGAATGAAACACTTAGTCTCTTATTTAGAAAGTTAACCAGAAGTTGACTTATGAGTAAACAATATCGGATTGGGGTTTTTACGGTCCAGATAGCCCTGTTAAGTGATTTTTGACTTGGGAGCGTGTTCGGAATGTAATTTGGAGATCCGTGGTAGAATTAGGCTTGAATTGGCGAAGTTTGGAAATTTGGTGATTCTGGTTGGCAGTGAAAAATTAGATATCGGGGTCGGAATGGAATTCCGGAAGTTGGAATAGGTTCGTAGCGTCATTTTTGATGTGTGTGCAAAATTTGAGGTTATTCAGATGAGGGTTGGTAGGTTTCAGCGTCGTTTGTGGAAATTGGAAGTTTAGGAATCCTTAGGCTTGAATCCGAGGTTGATTTAGTGTTTTGATGTTGTTTTGAGTGTTCCTAAGGCTCGAACTAGTTCGTATGATGGTATGTGACTTGTTGATATTGTTGGTGGAGGTCCCGAGGGCCTCAGGTATGTTTCAGGGTGAGTTTTGGGCAAGTCTGGAACTCAGATATGTTCTGGTGTTTTGAAGTCATAGATCTCAGCAGGGTTTCGCGGACCGCGACAGGATTTCACAGACCACTATGGATATGGATCAGGGCCCGCGGTCACAGTAGGAAGTTGGCAGACCGCGATATAGAGTGTGCGGCTGCGATGGATTTACGTGTACCATGGTGATGTGTGTGCGATCGCGATGGAATTTTGCGGACCGTGTAGTGAAGATCATAGAGTGCACTATAAGTATGGAGTTCAGGGTTTTAATTTACATTTTGGACCTAGGGAGCTCAGTTTGTGGCAATTTTTCGAGGATTTTTCAAGAAATTCATCGGGGTAAGGGATTCTAACACGGGTTTGGTTAATATACATAAATATATCACTGATTTCATCATTTTATTAGTACTATGAGGTGGAAATTTGGGGAAAATTGTAGAAACTTCATAAAATGGATTTTTGGAAATTGAATGTCCATTAAAAGTCGGATTTTGATAAATTTTATATGGTTGGACTCGTGAGTGAGTGAGTTTTCTATTTTTTTTTTATTTTTGTCGGATTTCGAGACGTGGGCCAGGGGGCCCGATTTGGGTGAATTTCAAGATTTTGGCTTAAATTGATAGTTTTTCATGTGGAATTCATCCCTTTAGCGTATATTGATGATAATACACTGCTTTTGGATAGATTCGGATTTTTCGGCGGCCGAGTCGCAAGGCAAGAGCATTGCGGGCTAGAGTTTTATTCGGTTTGAGGTATGTAACAATTGTAAATCTAGTCTTAGGGGTATGAAACCCCAAATTTCGTATCATTTTACTATAGTTAGGTGATGCGCATGCTAGGTGACATGCGTGTGGGCGTGCACCGTTAGGGATTGTGACTTGGTCCGTCTCGTAGAAACTATAGAGTTGCATATTTTGATTAAAGCTGTATAATAGCTATGTGGTTTAGAAAGAATTCTCATTTCTTGGGAGCAACGCGATGTTTGGGCCTTGTGCCAGTACTGACCCTCAGGGGGCATTTTATTACTGTACTCTCACTGTTTTGATTTGAAATTTACACTCAGTCATGATTTTACCTATTTACTGTATAATTCAATTTTATTACTCCATTTTGATCCATATAAATATTGTTTTAGGCTGAGTTCCCTGATTTTTCTGAAATGCCCGAGGGGCTTGTGAGGTTTATGACTGAGTGAGGCCGAGGGCCTAATTTGTGAGAATATTATATCGGGCTGAACGCCGCAACATGTTTATTATAAGCCGAGGGCCTGAGTGATTTGATGCCATGATTTGGCTTGATATAGAGCTTGGGCTGAAGGAGCCCCTCCGGAGTCTGTACACACCCCTAGTGAGCGCATGTACCTACTGAGTGCGAGTGATGAGTGACTGGGAGGCACAGTGATGGTAAGGTATGCCCGAGGGGCTGTCATGAGTGATTGTGAGGTATGCCCGTGGGGCTATTCATGAGTGACTGTGAGACTGCTCGAGGGGCTGATTATGAGTGATGTTTTTCCCCAGGGGCTGCTTATGACTTCATTATTTTCACTCTAATTTTCATTGACCCTCTATTGAAACTGATGAAAAATATCTACAAATTATTTTCCACCGAAACAGGATTTTTACGAGATGCTTTGACTTAAACACTGATTTGAAAGTATGTTGTTTCACTGAGATTTCATATTATGATCTTTATGTGTTTTATTGCTCGTCACTGCTACTCAACCTTTATTTACGGTTGTTATTTACTGAGTTGGCGTACTCACGTTACTCGTGCACCTTGTGTGCAGATCCAAGTGTTACTAGACGTTCGAGCGAGTGTTAATTCATCCACCACAGATCTTTCGAGTTAACAAGGTAGCTACATGGAGATCGTAGACTTGCTCTTCTCCCTCCTATCTCCCTGTAGCTATTTTTATTAGATTTTCCAGACTGTACTAGTCCTAGCATTATCAGACTTGTATCGTAGATGCTCATGACTAGTGACACCCGAGGTCAGGCTTATTTCCGCATTTTCCCCTTGTTTTGGATTTCTTAAGAAAGATATTTGATTTAATAGTTTGAAAATAGCTTTTTGAAAAGAAATATGGTGTGTTTTGGGTAATGATTCGGCTATCCTAGTACTGAGATAGGCGCCCTCACGACTTGGTAGTTTGGGTCGTGACAAGTTGGTATCAGAGCCTAGGTTACATAAGTCTCACGAGTCATGAACATGTTTAGTAGAATTAGCGTATCGTACGGAGACGTCTGTACTTATCTTCGAGAGGATGCAGAACCCTTAGGAAACATCTCACATTCTTGAATTCTTGTCGTGCGAATCTATTGATTCTGATAACTAAACTTCTATTGTTTCATTCTCTCACAGATGGTGAGGACCTGCACTATCGGGCAAGATGACCAGCCACCAGTTAGGACCGCGAGAGGTCGAGGCCGTGGTAGGGGTAGGGGTGCGGCCCGTGCAACAGCCGAGGCAGTACCTGTAGACCCTCCCGTTGTTCCAGATCAGGTCCCAGCCGCAAATGTTCTAGCGGGACCAGCTCAGGCATCCCCTGTACTTATTGTGATTCCTGGCCTTCAGGAGGCCCTAGCTCAGATTCTATCAGTGTGCATTGGACTAGCTCAGGCGCTCTTGGTAACTACGGCCGCAGCTACTTCTCAGGCCAGGGAAGGCACTCAGACCGCTCGCACTCTTGAGCAGGTGGTTTAGGGACTTCAGACACCAGGGGCACCTTTAGCTCAGCTGGTTGCAGCTGCTCAGGACTATGTAGCTCCTGTGATGCTAGAGGATGAGCAGCGTAGATTGGAGAGGTTTGGGAGACTCCAACCTCCGTCATTTAGTGGTGCTGAGAGTGAGGATGTACAGGGTTTCTTAGACAAGTGTTAGAGGATGCTTCGGAAGGCAGGTATTCTGGAGACCAGCGAGGTCTCATTCACTACCTTTCAGTTCTCTGGGGCTGCACTTAGTTGGTGGGAGGCTTACGAGAGGCGTAGGCCGGTTGAAGCAACACCCCTTTCTTGGCAGCAATTCTTCGTTCTCTTTCTGGAGAAGTTTGTACCTGAGTCCCACAGAGAGGAGCTGCGCAGGCAGTTTGAGCAGCTTCGACAGGGGGATAATTCTGTTACATAGTATGAGATGCGGTTCTTGGATTTGGCTCGACATGCAGACTGGTTGGTTCCCACAGACCGAGAGAGGATCAAGAGGTTTATAAATGGCCTCGGTTTCTAGCTTCGATTGCTTATGGCCTGAGAGAGAGTGTCTGATGCTACTTTTGATGAGGTTGTCGACATTGCTCGACAGATTAAGATTGTTCGTGGTCAGGAGAGGTGTGAGAGGGAGGAAAAGAGGCCTCGTGGTCAGGGTGGATTCAGTTGTGCTCTATATGGGTGTCAGTTTCAGCACGGCAGAGGCCGTCCCTTCAGGCCTACTCAGTCAGCTCGCCCAGTTCACCGTGGTGTATTATCGGGGCATGGTTCTCACAACTCTCATCAGGGCCACTCATCACTCAGTTCCCTCCCAGCCTAGAGTTCCTCCCATGCTCCATCAGTTCATGGCTCCTCCATGCCAGGTTCTTCTACCAGTTATCCCGGTGCTAGGGATTCCTTTCGGCCCCTTTCCCCCGTACCATGGAGTTGATTTGAGTGTGGAGGATTTGCGCACATGTTGAGGCACTGTCCTCGTCGTCTTGGGGGTTCATCTCAGCACAGGAGTTAGCCCTCGACTTCAGCTCCAGTTACTTCACCACCCGTCTATCCAGCTAGGGGTGGGGGCCAGGCAGTTAGAGGTCGCCTTAGAGGGGGAGGTCGATTCGGTGGTGGCCAAGACCGTTTCTATGTACTCCCAGCTATACCAGATGATATGGCGTTTGATGGCGTGATTACATGTATTGTTTTAGTCTGTCACTGAGATGCCTCAGTCTTATTTGACCCTGGTTCCACATATTCATATGTTTCATCATATTTTGCTCATTTTCTGGATATGCCCCATGAGTCTTTAGTTACATCTGTTCATGTGTCTACTTCTATGGGAACTAATATTGTTTTAGACCCCGTGTATCAGTCATGTGTGGTGTCTATTGGGGGTCTAGAGACCCAAGTGGATTTGTTGTTGCTCAGTATGGTTGACTTCGATGTGATATTGGACCTGAATTGGTTATCTCCATGTCATGTTGTTCTAGATTGTCACGCTAAGACCGTGACCTTAGTGATGCCGGGATTCCCGAGGGTTGAGTGAAGTGGTTCAATAGATTATGTGCCTAGTAGGGTGATTTCATACTTGAAAGATCAGCGTATGGTTGAGAAGGGTTGCCTATATTATTTAGCTTTTGTGAGGGATGTTAGTGCAAAGACTATTGATTCTGTTCCAGTGGTCCGTGATTTTCTAGATATGTTTCCTGCAAACCTGCCGGGCATGCCACCTGACAGAGATATTGACTTTGGTGCCAAGCAATCAACCTATTTCTATTCCACCGTATCGCATGACACCGGTGAAGTTGAAGGATTTGAAAGAACAGCTTCAGGAACTCCTAGATAAGGGGTTTATTCGGCCTAGTGTGTCACCTTCGCGTGCATCAGTTATATTTGTAAAGAATAAAGATGGTTCCATGAGAATATGTATCGATTACAGGCAGTTGAACAAGGTCACAATCAAGAACAAGTATCATTTTCCTCGTATTGATGATTTATTTGACCAACTTCAGGGGACGAGGGTGTTCTCTAAGATTGATTTGAGTTTCGGGTATCATCAGCTGAAGATTCGGGATTTGAATATTCCTAAGACAGCTTTCAGGAACTGTTACGGCCATTATGAGTTCTTGGTGATGTTTTTTGGGCTGACCAATGCCCCAACAACGTTCATGCATTTGATGAACAGTGTATTCCATCCATATTTGGATTCCATCGTTATTGTGTTCATTGATGACATCCTGGTGTACTCTCGTAGCTAGGAGGAGCATGTTCAACATTTGAGGGCTGTATTACAAAGATTGAGGGAGAAGAAGATTTATACAAGGTTCCCCAAGTGTGAGTTTTGGCTTGGCTCGGTAGCATTCTCGGGGTACGTGGTGTCCAGTGATGGTATTCAGGTGGATCCGAAGAAGGTAGAGGCGGTGCAGAGTTGGCCTAGACCGTTCTCAGATATTGAGATTAGGATCTTCCTCGGTTTGGCAGGTTATTATCGTTGCTTTGTGGAGGGATTTTCATCTGTTGCTTCGCCCTTGACCAAATTGACCCAGAAGGGTGGCCCATTCAGGTGGTCGCACGAGTGTGAGGAGAGCTTTCAGAAGCTCAAGACTGCTTTGACCACAACTCCAATGTTATTTTTGCCATCAACTTCAGGTTCTTATACCGTGTATTGTGATGCCTAAATGATAGGAATTGGTTGTGTTTTGATGCAGGAGGATAGGATGATTGCCCACGCCTCGCGCCAGTTGAAGACCCATGAGAAGAATTATCCGGTGCATGATCTTGAGTTAGCAACCATTGTTCATGCCTTGAAGATTTGGCGTCATTATTTGTATGAGGTCCATTGTGAGATTTATACTGATCACCGAATTCTACAATATCTGTTTAAGTAGAAGGATCTTAATTTGCGTCAGCGGAGATGGTTGGAGCTTCTCAAGGACTATGATATCATTATTCTATACCATCCGGGGAAGGCCAATGTGGTGATCGATGCCTTGAGTTGCCGGGCAGAGAGTTTGGGGAGTTTAGCATATCTTCCAGCCGCAGAGAGGCCTTTAGCATTGGATGTTCAGGCCTTAGCGGACCGGCTTGTGAGATTGGATATACGGAGCCTAGTCGGGTATTGGCTTGCATAGTATCTAGGTCTTCTCTGTATGAACATATCAGGGAGCGCCAATATTATGACCCACACTTGCTCGTTCTTCAGGACAGGGTCCAACGAGGTGATACTAGGGATGTGACTATTGGTGAGAACGGTGTGATGAGGCTGCAGGGCCGGATATGTGTGCCTAATGTAGATGGGCTTCGGAGTTGATTCTTGAGGAGGCCCAAAACTCGCAATATTCCATCCATCCGGGTGCCGCGAAGATGTATTAAGATTTGAGACAGTATTATTGGTGGCAGCGGATGAAGAAGGATATCGTTGGGTTTGTAGCTCGATATCTCAACTGTCAGCAGGTTAAGTACGAGCATCAAAGACCAGGTGTCTTGCTTGAGAGATTAGATATTCCGGAGTGGAAGTGGGAGCGGATCACCATGGACTTTGTAGTTGGGCTCCCATGGACTTCAAGGAAGTTCGATGCTATTTGGGTTATTGTGGATCGGCTGACCAAGTCCGCGCACTTCATTCCTGGTTGTACTACTTACACTTAGTAACGATTAGATGAGATTTATATTTGAGAGATTGTTTGTCTGCATGGTGTCCCAGTTTCTATCATTACTGATAGAGGTACTCAGTTCACATCACAGTTTTAGAGGGCCGTGCAACGAAAGTTGGGTACTCAGGTTGAGTTGAGCACAACTTTTCACCCTCAGACGGATGGGCAGTCTGAGTGCACTATTCAGATATTGGAGGACATGTTACGCGCTTGTGTCATTGATTTTGTGGGTTCATGGGACCAGTTCTGCCACTCGCGGAGTTTGCATATAACAACAGTTATCAGTCGCGTATTCAGATGGCTCCGTGTGAGGCTTTATATGGGAGGAGGTGTAGATATTCGGTTGGATGGTTTGAGCCGGGTAAGGCTAGAATCTTGGGTACAGACTTGGTGCAGGATGCTTTAGATAAGGTGAAACTGATTCAGGAGCGACTTCGCACGATGCAGTCTAGGCTGAAGAGATATGCGGATAGGAAGGTCCATGATGTATCTTTCATGGCTGGGGAGAAGGTCTTGCTGAAGGTATCACCCATGAAGGGTGTTATGAGGTTTGGGAAGAGGGGCAAGTTGAGCCCCCGATTCATTGGGCCATTTGAGGTGTAGGGGAGGTGGCTTATAAGCTTGCTTTGCCACCCAATTTATCGAGTGTGCATCCGGTATTTCATGTTTCCATGCTTCGAAATTATGTTGGCGATCCGTCCCATGTATTGCACTTCAACACGGTTCAGTTGAGGGTGATATGACTTATGATGTGGAGCCGGTGGCTATATTGGATCGGCAGGTTCGAAGGTTGAGGTCAAAGGACATAGCTTCGGTAAAGGTACAATGGAGAGGGCAGCCTGTGGCAGTGGCCACCTGGGAGACTCAGCGGGAGATGCGGAGCAGATACCCACACTTATTTGAGACTCCAGGTATGTTCCTAGACTCGTTCGAGGACGAACATTTGTTTAAGAAAGGGAGGATATAACGACCCGACCGGTTGTTCCGAGAGTTATAACTCCATTTCTCCCATTTCTAATTCTTATGATTGTTCATCTTTATTGTGTTGCATCGAGTTGGTTGGTTCGGGCCCGAAGTGGCTTTGGGAGCGGAATGAGACACTTAGTCTCTTATTTAGAAAGTTAAGTTGGAAAGTCAACTGGAAGTTGACTTATGAGTAAACAATCTCGGATTGGGGTTTTTATGGTTTGAATAGCTCCGTTAGGTGATTTTGGACTTGGGAGCGTGTTCGAAATGTAATTTGGAGGTCCGTGGTAGAAATAGGCTTGAATTGGCGAAGTTTGGAAATTTGGCGATTTCCGGTCATCAGTGAAAAATTAGATACCGAGTCAGAATGGAATTCCAGAAGTTGGAGTAGGTTCGTAGAGTCATTTATGACGTCTGTGAAAAATTTGAGGTTATTCGGACGAGGTTTGGTAGGTTTCGGCGTCGTTTGCGGAAATTGGAAGTTTAGGAATCCTTAGGCTTGAATCCGAGGTTGATTTAATGTTTTGATGTTGTTTTGAGTGTTCCAAAGGCTCGATCTAGTTCGTATGATGGTATGTGAATTGTTGGTATTGTTGGTGGAGGTTCCGAGGGCTTCAGGTATGTTTCGAGGTGAGTTTTGGGCAAGTCCGGGCAATTCCAGAACTCAGATATGTTCTGGTGTTTTGAAGTCGCAGATCTCAGCAAGGTTTTGCGGACAGCAACATGGTTTCGCAGACCGCGGTGGATATGGCTCAGGGCCCACGGCTGCGGCAGGAAGTTGGCGGACCACGGTGTAGAGTGTGCGTCCGCGATGGATTTACGTGGACCGCGGTGATGTGTGTGCGGCCGGGATGGAATTTCGCGGACCGCGTAGTGAAGATTAGAGAGTGCACTATAAGTATGGGGTTCAGGGTTTTATTTCACATTTTGGACCTAGGGAGCTCGGTTTGTGGTGATTTTTCGAGGGGTTTTCAAGAAATTCATCGGAGTAAGGGATTCTAACACGGATTTGGTTAATATACATGAATATATCACTGATTTCATCATTTGATTAGTACTATGAGGTGGAAATTTGGGGAAAGTTGTAGAAACTTCATAAAATTTGACATTGAATGTCGATTCAAAGTCGGATTTTGATAAATTTTATATGGTTGGACTCGTGAGTGAGTGAATTTTTTTAGTTTTTTTGATTTTTGTCGGATTTCGAGACGTGGTCCAAGGGGGCCAGTTTGGGTGAATTTCGAGATTTTGGCTTAAATTGATAGTTTTTCATGTGGAATTCATCCCTTTAGCGTATATTGATGATAATACACTGATTTTGGATAGATTCAGAGCATTTGGAGGCCGAGTTATGAGGAAAGAGAATTGCGGGCTAGAGTTTTGTCCGGTTTGAAGTAAGTAACGATTGTAAATCTAGTCCCGAGGGTATGAAACTTTGGATTTTGTATCATTTTAGGTGACGCACATGCTAGGTGACGGGCGTGTGGGTGTGCACTTGTCGTGCCCCCTCTTTCCTCCCCCTTTCGGATCGGCCAGGGTATTCGACATTATTGGGACAACTCGTTTCCTTTTGGAAAAGGGATAAGGAATTGAAGAGTCGCCACCTAACGAGTTAAGGTGCGTTAGGGCACCTACTAAAGGTTATTTACAAACACATATTAGATAACCAGAGATAGGGTAAGGGATTGAAATTACTTCAAGGGGAAGGTGTTAGGCAGCCCTCGAAGTCCACAACTGTGGTCCCCGGCCCAAACAAACTTTGTGAACAGATAGCATATAAGCAATAAACACATAGGTAAATAGCTGAAGGTTTTGAGAAGATTTGCAGTCCAAGCACACATTTGTAAGGGATAGGGGGAGGGGTCCTAGGTTGTTTATCCTATAGGACCACATCAGTACAATTACCGATAATCACTCATCAGAAGAGGGTCTACACGTGGCATTAGCGCATCGGGTATCATATCCATGTCTACCCTTCCCACCCCTTAGTGGTTATTAAACAAGTTTATTTAACGACCTCTAGGCGTGCTGTTACCCGTCCCTTCTTAATGGTTATGGAGGAGATTAGGACCTCTACCTATAGGTAGTTCTAGACAGACCCTTAAGGTTTAAAAGGATAAAATACTAGGCGATAGGAAAGAACAAATAGGACTTTAGTAGATAAAAACAGGAAAGAAGCAATTAAGAGGCTCGGGTTTACCTCCACAAATATTGCATGTAAACTACACGTCTCAAACACAAACAAGGGCAGTATTATTAAGCAGGATCCTAAAACATGATGTCTAAGTGAATATCAAAACACATAAGATATGCAGTTTCAATTTTATAAACCCAAAAGCAGGACCTAATTAGTTTGCCTACTGATTTTAAACCCTATGTCTTTAAACAGTAAACACAACCAAGCAGTGTTCCAGCTTTTAAAGAGATTGATTACCTAAGGCTTGACTAGGCGTGGGATTGTGGATAATAATTAACAGAATTGTTAAAAATAGTTCAAAAGTTGTTTGACCTAAAATCATGCTGTTCTAGGTCGATAGGATTATGCAGAGATTGTTACTAGTTTTATTAAGAGCAAGACAATTAGATGTGACACTGTTTCTACCTTTTTCGTGAGTCAGTAGTTAAACTAGGTGTGGTTAAGCAGATGTAAACAAAATATTAGAGCAGGATATCTAATATGCACATATAAATGTAGGATGGTTCAGACATAATTTCAGGATACACAGAATTCCTAAAGGCATGATTACAGACTAGCTGAGTAAATTTCATAAATAGATAAAGGAAAAGAAGAAATTAAACTATAGGGAGCCTAAAAAACAGGCCTAGATTCCCAGAAACTAGACTGCCCAAATGTTTCATAGCCTTTCTTATATCCGGGTGTGTTAGAGTTCCCTAAGGACCTCAAGGGATCCCGGACAGTGCTCACACCCAGATTTCATAATCATAATTGAGTAAGTGCAGTGTGGAAGGGCCAACCCCAGTGCATAAGAGTTCAGAGGGATCTCACAAGAATCCCAACGCAGTCATACACTGGAGGGGAAGAACCTAAGGACCTAAGAGTAGAGTGAGAGTTCTTGACATAGTTTTGAAAATGGTTTAAATAGGAAAGCAGTATTTGAAAGAAGGGATTCAGTTACAATAGTTTTATAAAATAGGAGAGTTGTTTAGCAGTACAAATTTTTTGATAAGAGTGGTGAAATCAAACGAACAACAGATCAAACAAAGAGCCCAAACAGGTTCAGCAATACTCAAATAACAACCCTTCGCGCAAGGATAATTGGGGACTAGGGACACATAATACACATATAATAAACACAAGTCTCTTGCAATTAAGGGGTAGCTAACAGTGTGAATAGTGAGACATGAATTCAGGTGTGCTAATTAGAATATAGTCACAGAATTAGAAGTGCTTAGGGGGGTTCATGAGATTGAGAGATCACATAGTATAGGATTTCATAGCAGCAGGGAGGACATAGAAGCACTAAACATGATTGAGCATAGAATCAGGGAAAATTAGGGTAACAAATCAATAAGGCATACCAGAACTAGGCTACTAGTACACAAGCATCAAAACAGAATTGAGTCAAATTGAATCAGATTACAAGTTTAAAAGAACATGCTAATCCTAAAAAGTTAAGACATAATTAGCGTACTAGATGAAGCAATGATGCAAAGAGGTCAATTGCATATTGAACAGTAAAACAATAGATAGAAACAAATCAGGAAAATAATAAACTGAAGCAGTAAAAGAAACATATTGGTTTTGGGAATTAAATTGAAAATAAGAGCATACCAGTAAAGGGACAATAAACACAAAGGTGAAGGGGGTAGGAGAGCACAATAGATAGCCTTGGCTTGCAGCCGGCTAACTCAGAATAATAGTAAGTGACACAAAAAGATAGCAGAAAGCTTTGAGTGTAGGAGATAGAGATTGAACTAATGTGTTCGTGTGTTAGTGTCAATGAGAGACATCATATATAGTAGTTTGAAACTAGGTAGGATAAGGTAACAATCAAATTCATGAAGTGATTGGGGAATCAGAATCAATCAACATAAGATCAATATAAGTACTCCCTTCAATTAAGGAGTTAACTTTGAACGGTAATAGACATGCAATAAATAAGGAAAGATACCATATGACTGGAATATAACACAATAAGGAAATAATTTCAGTAATTGAGGCTAGGTTCAGAGGATTCTAATTAAGGAAATAACATGAGAATTAATTTGACAGCATAGTCGACCATAAAATAAAGCAAGAAATAAGCTAAGGTCGGAAAATCAGTAGGGAAATCATCATAAGGGATTAGTGAAAGGTATCAATTACAGGGAATCAAGGGTTCATATAGGAAATAGTACTGATTAGGAGGAATCAACACAAATTGTACAGAATAAACACACGATAAGCAAGGCAGAAGGCAAGAATTAGAACCTTAATAAGCATGGTAAAGTAAAGATCATATAGAATCAGGAATTCAAACTGGAATATAGTACTGATAAACATAAACCTCTGAGAGTTAGCAAGGTAAGCACATAATAGGCAGAATCAGAAACCCTAGTAAGCCAAACAGGGTGAAATTCACACAAAATTAGGGATTCACATAGAACATAGTATGACTTAACAGAATAAACATGATATAGGCGGACGAAGAAACAATCGAAAACCCTAATGAACATAATAGGGTAGAAATCACAAAATACTCAGATTGGTCGAAGCAGATTCATGAGAATCAAACATGCAAACAAGTTGAAAGAACGAACAGTAAAGACGAACTCAGAACCCAAAGATTAAACCAAGAAACTTAGGGTTTTCAACATAATAAATAAGATAAAGGAAAAACTTAAATAAATCGCTTAAACATAGTGAAAATCACAGAATAACACTGAAATCAGAAGAAGAATCATTTTTGAAAAAGGGTTAAGAAACCCTAGTTTGAAGATGAAGAGATGCTTCAGAAAAAATTGGAAAAAGCTTTAAGAAAATAGTAAATATAACTCGAATAGACTCAAATCTGTTGCAGATCTAAGAAATCCAGTGTTAAAATTAGGGTTTCAGAGAGAGAACCCAAAGAGAGAGAGAGAGAATCGGCTTAGAAACCACAGGTTCTAGCCGGAGTTGGGAGGATCTTACTCAGATGGCCATGGACGGCCTGAGAATGACATGAAAACCATTGGAGGTGAGTGAACCGCCTTCTGGTTCCTTTGATGACCTCAAGGCTGCAATAACCCGATGTAGGAAAGAGCCATAGAGGCTGGGATGGTGGTGAGACCACCATAGTTACCGGCAAGTCGACGGCCGGTGAGAGGTTAGGTTTAGCAGAGATAGTTTGAGAGATGAGAGAGATGTGTAACGTCGGAGTGAAAGAGAGAAATGAGAGGGGAAGGGGGGGGGGGTAGTCTATAGGGTTGATTAAGGAAAGGGGAGATCTGGACCGTTGATTAAAATTTATCAACGATCCAGATTAGACAAGGGATTGGGTCGGGTAGGATAGTGTATTGGGCTTGGGGTGTTTGGGTAGTTTTTAATCAGACATGGGTCTGGTTTAATTAGGTTATAAATGAAATGGAAGTGGCTATCTGTTAAATACCCCATGTAAATTAATTAAAACAATTTACAAAATGGCTGTTAATTATAAAAATGAATTTCATGCGTAGAAAATAATTAAGATTATTACTTAGTATTTTAAAAATACAAATGATTAATTTCTGGATAAAATAGTATAAAATCGTATGATTGGGCTATAATTGAAAAATTATTGCAATTATAGCTAAAAGGTGCCAATTTGGCTAATACTGAAATAATTTGGTCTTAATAGGACAAAAAATAATTAATGAAACCAAGAAATGCTTTTGAAATCATTTGTAATGCAATTTTATAATTATTTGTTGGCAATAAAATGCTGGATAGATTAATACAAATATAGGGAAATTGCTGAAAAATATCAATTGCTATTGATACATGATTTTGAAGCTATATATGCAAATTTAAAATATTTCGAGGAAAAATTAGGTATCAACAGATGCTCCTCTTTACCCGGAAAGGATGAAAGAGTTTGACGGGTAAAGACATGATGGCCAATCTTGATCGAGCGAAACGGTTTGGGAGAGATTTAGGCCGCACCCTGGCTTCTGAGCTGCCTACATGTCCTTAATTTTACAGAATCAGGCCGTATGTAGTTCCGAATCCATCGACGAAGTATACCGGTGAAGTCATCACAATAACGGACGCAACATCTAGGGCTAGATGAATGAACGGTTCTACGGGAGAGGTTAGGTTTGATATGGCTGGGAGAACTGGAGCGGAATCCCTCCTGCGGGGTAGCCGTCGCTTGCCGAGTTACCATCAAATACAGGCAATACAGGCATATACTATGCATAAATTTAAACATGATGCAAACTCCCGTTGGACAATGAATGTTGTCTTCCAACGGTTAGGGATGACGTCCTCAGACCATGATGTCCTGGGCCATGAATTGTTTGATGAAGGATTCGTAGGCCATGAAATGATGTTCTCGGGCCATGAAGATGGTGCCTCCGAACGATGAAGCCTTTGAATAATGATATGCAAAATTGAGAGAGATCCTAAGGCTATGACATGATGTTCTCAGGCCATGAAGATGGTGCCTCCGAACTATGACGCCTTTGGACAGGTTGACGATAATTCAGCCCATGATGCAATAACATGATGTCAACAAGACAAAGCTTAGTCTTGAAAAGTGGAGGGCAGAACTTAGCCCGAAAGAAGAGCAAAGTAGATAATGTTGGAGAGACAACACTTAGTCTAGATGAAAAGAATGTAAATCAGAGGCAGAGCTTAGCCTCATGCGGGTATGGAGACAGAGCTTAGTCTCATGCAAATGAAGGCAGAGATTAGCCTTGTGCGAATGCGGAGGTAGAGCTTAACCTCATGCAAGGTGGAGACAGAGCTTAGTCTCATGCAAGATGCGGGACATGGCTTAGTCCCATGCAAATGAAGGCAGAGATTAACCTTATGCAAAGGGAAGACAGAGATTAACCTTATGCAGATAGCAGAGGTAGAGCTTAAACTCATGCAGGATGAAGACAGAGCTTAGCCTTATGCAAGGGAAGGAAACATTTATCCTTATGCCGAAAGTAGAATGAATAGCAGATAGTAGCTGAATTTCTTAGCTGGTAGCAGATTTTGATAACGCGATTGTTGTGAGGATTGTGACTTTGCGTAATGTCTATCCTTTGTCCCTGCATCCAAAGAAAAATCGTGAGTTTTATAGATGGGGGAGGTTGATTCGTGTCTCCGCGGGCTTTACTTGCTTCGCGCTGCTTGGTCTGATGATTCTGTTTGCATCATCGGGGTAGAGTTTGCTAAACAGAGCTATATTTTGAAAACGTGCATGATTTTATAAAGACATAGTAAAAATATATTTTGAGAAATTTAGATGAACCGATGACCATGACATGGTTCAAGACATTGCAACCACTCATGCTACGGAATTTTGAGGGTCCTCCTCAAAATTCTGCCCCAGTTAGACGGTTGACGATTCTAACCATTGTACATGATGCGATCGGTTGAACTTGCTTCGAAATTTTGAGGGTCCTTCTCAAAATTCTGCCCCAGTTTCCAATTGCGGGGGAGATGAGATTTTTATTGAATTATGACCGAACCCATAGGGCTGCCTACATATACCCTCTTAAACAGGATTCAGGTCAGGTGTAGTTCAATTTACATCATTGAAGAAAAGCATAGAAAGTTACACATAATATCGTTTGACTGCATCTGAATTGATTGGCTTTGCCCAAACTTCTCCGTCTATTTCTACAAGTGTGCGAGCTCCTCTTGTCAATACTCGGTGAACCATATATGGACCTTGCCAGTTGGGAGAAAATTTCCCTTTGTCTTCGTCTTGATGTGGAAAAATCTTCTTTAACACCAGCTGCCCCGGTGTGAACTGTCTTGGCTTGACTCTCTTGTTGAAGGCTCTGGACATTCTATTCTGATAAAGTTGACCATGACATATTGCATTCATCCTTTTCCCATCTATGAGGGCCAACTGCTCGTAGAGGCCTTTTATCCATTCTGCGTCGCTGAGCTCAGCTTCTTGTATGATTCTTAAGGAAGGGATCTCCACTTTGGCAGGGATAACAACTTCTGTACCATAAACCAGTTAATAAGGAGTTGCCCCGGCTGATGTGCGGACTGTGGTGCGGTATCCCAGTAACGCGAATGATAATTTTTCATGCACTGTTTGTGCTTTACTATCCTCTTTCTCAATATCTTTTTGATGTTATTGTTGGCGGATTCCACAACTCCATTCATCTATGGTCTATAGGCTGTGGAATTCTTGTGCTTGATTCTAAAATTCTCCCACATGGCTTTCATCAGATCGCTGTTGAGATTGGAGCTATTGTCGGTGATGATTGACTCCGGAACCCCAAACCGACAAATGATACGGTCACGGACAAAGTCTTCCATGACTTTCTTAGTCACTTTTTTGTATGATGATGCTTCGACCCATTTGGTGAGGTAATCAATAGCTGCTAGGAGGAACCTGTGTCCATTTGAGGCCGTAGGCTCTATCGGTCCAATGAAGTCCATTCCCCAGGTAGCGAACGGCCAAGGCGAGCTTGTTGCATTGAGCTCGTTCGGGGGCACCTTTATCATATCTGCATGTACCTAATATTGATAGCATTTTTGGACATATTGGATGCAGTCCGTTTCCATGGTCATCCAGAAGTAACCGACTTTGAGTATTTTCTTTGCTAAGACAAAACCATTCATGTGTGGGCCATATGTCCCAACATGTATCTCTTCAAGTAGTATGGAGGCTTCCTTTGCATCGACACATCTTAATATTCCCAAGTCAGGAGTCCTTCTGTATAGGTTTCCTCCGCTGAGAAAGAAATTGTTGGACAATCTCCGGAGCGTGCGTTTCTGAGTGTGATTTGCAAGCTCTGGGTACTCTTCCTTTGACAAATATTCCCTAATGTCATGGAACCATGGTCTTCCGTCTGCTTCTTCTTCAATGTGGGCACAGTATGCCGGTTGGCTATGATCTTCATTAGAATATGATCAATGAAGTTCATATCTGGGTGCTGTATCATGGATGATAGAGTGGCCAATGCATCGACAAACTCGTTCTGAATTCTGGGAACGTGCCGAAATTCTGTCTTTGTTAACCTTTTCCTCAATTCCTGTACATGGTGTAGATATGGCAATATCTTGGAATTCTTGGGAGCCCATTCTCCTTGTACTTGGTGTATTAGCAGATCTGAGTCACCAATTACTAGCAACTCCTGGATATTTATGTCAATGGCCATATTGAGCCCTAAGATGTAGACCTCATATTCTGCCATATTGTTGGTACAAGGAGATTTGAGTTTGGCAGATGCCGGGTAGTGTTGACCTGTTTTCGATATCAGGACAGCTCCAATGCCGACTCCTTTGAAATTGGCTGCTCCATTGAAGAACATTCTCCACCCGTCATAGGATTCTGCGATGTCTTCCCCTATGAATGTCACTTATTCATCGGGAAAATGTTTTCAGGGGTTCGTATTCTCCTCCCACGGGGTTTTCGGCAAGATGATCTACCAGTGCTTTCCCCTTGACCGTTTTCTGAGTCACATAGATGATGTCGAACTCACTCAGCAGGATTTTCCATTTGGCCAGTTTGCCAGTGGGCATAGGCTTCTGAAAGATATATTTCAAGGGATCCATCCTTGATATGAGATACGTTGTGTAGGCACAGAAGTAATGCCTCAGCTTCTGGGATACCCAGGTTAGAGCACATCAGGTACGTTCTAGTAGAGAATACCGTGCCTCATGTGGAATGAACTTCTTACTCAGATAATAAATAGCCTTTTCCTTTCTTCCTGTCTCGTCGTGCTTCCCCAGAACGCAGCCAAAAGTTCCATCTAATACCGCAAGGTAGAGTAGCAAGGGTCTACCTGGCTCTAGCGGGACCAAGACTGGTGATGTTGACAAGTATTCCTTGATTCTATCGAAATCTTTCTGAAAATCATCGATCCATTCGGTCGTAGAATCTTTCTTCAGCATCTTGAAGATTGGTTCACATATAACCGTAGACTGGGCTATGAATCGGCTGATGTAGTTAACGCGTCCCAGGAAACTCATCACATATTTCTTG